>JAATLQ010004327.1:17521-31176 GCA_013421005.1 Heliconius erato x Heliconius himera | reverse complement strand
CGAATTTCTTCCAGTAATTTCTTTGAAACACGACCTTTCCGCTTTCTATTCTTTTTATTCCTACGGTGTTTACGCCTCGAATCATTTGACGACGAAAAATTACTTGAACTGGAACTTGAACTTGAACTTAAGGACCTCCGCCGCTGCTGATTCGGTGAGAAAGAAGTTCCCGGAACCTCGGGGACTACAATGTTTTCCATGCTAAACATAAAAAGCAAATGCTATTTTTCGAAAAAAGAGGAGATCGATTAACTTTTATTAAAAATTTATCCATTAGCTACACGAAACAAGCCGTCATGATTTACGAAAGTAAAACGTTAATAAAATATAAAAGTAAAAAATGTGAAGGTAGATACAAATTATATCGGCTTACTTAGCCATATAAATTCACAATTCAATTTCGCATTTAACAATTAAATGAACGAAAAGTAAAATAAAAGAAAAAATAAAATTTATAATAATGTAAAAACTTACATGTATATATCCTTAAAGAGTCGGAATACGTATCTCAGATGACGACCGACTCGGCGGGAAAATAAAACGCCAATGAATATTTTTACTTGTGGCTGGCTAAATGCGCCGGCGCTGCCAAGTGGAAGTGACGTAAGGGAAAAAAGGCGTGGCCTAAGGAGGACGTACAGGCGGGAAACGTAGTGCCTATCTCATTTAATAAGCTTCGAATAAGGGACAGTCAAATTAATATCGAAAGACGGCTCTAACCCTTTGTCTCTGTATTAAATGGTGATATTGATTTATATGGCTAAGCATGAAACTTCCAAAAGAATAAATATCTTATAATTTAATACATGTGGCAACAATTATGTCCTGTATATAATCACAAATCGTTTAGAAAAATAATATTTTAAATTACAATATTTTACGAGAGGCCAATCGTTGCGTTTTGGCACAAGCGTGTGACCGTAAATGTAACAGGTTGCGGGTTCGATTCCCACTCGAGGAAATGGCATAACGCGTCGTTGAGTTCCGCCACTTAAAGCGCTATATATCCAGACTTCGGCGGAAAATTTGAACACTAGAATCCCTCTGACTACCTTGCTGAGTGCGTGAAGCTAAAAAATATTTAACTTGTATTACAAGGTAGTAAGAAATGCTAGGTCAGGGAAGGTAAGCATTAAAAATAGATAGCATTCAGAAGATCCCGGCCCCGCTAACGTATTTTTTTATATTTTTTTAATCGGTTACGAAATAAAAAAACAAAATTTTGATATGATTGGTACGGAACAGTCAGTGGGTGAGTCCACATCGAACTGAACCGATTTTTTTTATATGGAGTCCATATCTAAAATCTATACTTTTAAGTGGTCGTTTGTCATTTATTCCTATCTAATCATATAATATCTAATCATATAATATATGAAATATATCTATATTAGAATTGCAGGGGACTTGTTAAATTTTAATTTATTTTGAAATATGGTTCAATCCTATCTGGAACCACGGTCGATCCAATTAGTTACTGTCAACTGACAAATGGGGCAGCGCGATTTAGATATGGTGAACAAATGGAATAAATTGTGAATATTTAAAACATACTATATTTATCATCTAGTATTGTATTTCGTTCTTCCAAAACAGGATAAATTATTATTGTTAAAAATAATTAAAGAGTGTCAATCAGTATCATTAAGAGTTAATAAAAAAATCTAAACCCTATATATCTTTACTTTTTGAACTCCAATGAAAGTTTGTAGTATATTTACATACATACATATTGTACATACATATCATCCCCTTGTAAAATTCATACTTTATGATCTTGCCACGTTCTCATCTTTCTTTCTACACTACACTTTTTAGTAAAGCCTCTTTTCCCTTTACCACATACCCCTGTCGCTTCCTTCATACAAGCCCTAAGATTCTGCCAGCATACTTCTTCTTCTAGTTTATAATAATCGGTGGATCTTGAGCTTCGAGCCTCATAGAAAAATAGTCATATATTTAAATATGATAAATCAGAGAAAGAAGAGAGATTGGAGAAAAATATATGAGTGTGACGAGCAGTGACGATTAAACTTTTTTGCCAGTGGATTCTCTTCTGGGGGAGAGATAATTTTTAAAAGATAGCGACGACGACCCAATGTCTGTAGATGATGACATTATTTCAAAACCTCTTATCAAAAACCCTAGAATGTAAAGACTACGTATTTGTTTTAATGTGTTTCTAACTAGATTTTTAAGTTCAATTATTACCTATTTACTAGCTTGATTTGTACTGATTTGGATTGATTTTGAGTATTTGTTGCTGAGCAATACAAATATACATATTATTAACTTTTACATTACTATAGTTTTAATTAACGACATTTCTATCAATAAATATTTTAGAATATGCGATAAAGGATCCCTCCGATTTACTGTGTACTTATATTGGTACACAGTGAACTATTCGCCATCTTTTAAATAAATCAATATTACATATTATTATATATTTAAATTGATGCTAAAATTGTGCAAAAAATAAGTTTATTAAATTTCTTTTCTGCTAATGTCAATAGTTCTTAATTGCTTTCAAGTAAGGTAGATTTATAAATGTTTAAACTTTTAGTGGTTCACTGTTTCCCATGTCTTCTCTTGTCACCACTTCGCGCAGTTCCGATCCATCTGTTTAAATCACCACATGTTATTATTTTTTCATTCTCTCTAACATTACGTAGAACGTCTCTGACCCTCTTCCAAAACTCCTCGAGTTCACCTAATAGAACTGAGGATACATTCGCATACGCCGCTAACAACAGAACTCTGGTTATCCCCAGTTTAAAGCGAATCCAAAGAAGTCTCGGGTTAATCGCCTTGTATTCTACCGCTGCACTAACCAATCGAGGAGACAATAACACACCTACAGCTTGACAGCCCAGCCTAGAAAGCGACCCGACTGTCACATAAATCAGTCGTGTCATTGTCCTTTCGCTTGGTCTGTCATACAAACAACATCCAAATCTCTATCATCCATCACATCTAATAATTCATTCATCATCTCTTCTATCCCTCCTCTTACATTCCACGTAGCTATTTGTAGCTCCATCCTTCACCTCCCGCCGTTCCGGACATGGCGTGTTGGGTGGCGGTCCCCAATACCTCACTCGTTGCTACTTAACACGCGGGGGCACAGTAGCGCGCGTTCCTTTGGGGAGTGGACTATTATAGCACTCTCGAGGTGCACTATTATTATTATTATATTAATAGTTCATTTTATATAAGATGCATGCAAACGTCCGCAAATTTAAGTTTGTTAACGTTTATGCACTTCCTATTTGTATACAATCCTGAAATTGGAATCATGTATCTCGCATTTGACTGGTTTTTATTAAATGAATCAAGAGGAAAGCTTGTTATTTTTAACAAGCTTAAGAAATAAAACTTTTTCGGTACTTTCTGATTTAATTTAGGTTAACCCATTCGTGACCGCTGTACCAACTTGGGAACGATTAGTTAAAGATTTTTTTTTACAAGAATTTTGGACAAACTATACATTTAATATACAATTGTATCGTATAGTGTAAGATATTACTTTAGATGTGTGTCATCTAGTGTTGTATTTCATTTTTACAATAAAGGACATCTTTTTTCGAGGCCAGTCGTGGCGCAGCGGCACGAGATGTGACTGTAAAACCGACTGGTTGTGGGTTCGATCCCCACTCGAGGAGATGAAATATTTACTTAAATTTATATTTCCATTTTCTTCGCTCTAGTGTCGAGGTTAAGCGCGGCGTTGAGTTCCGCCACTCAGCACGCAATGCCTCCAGAATTCGGCAGAAAGTGGGGAACGGAGTGTCTTAACACTAGGTTCCCTCTGCATAAAAAAAATATTTTGAAAGAATTTTTAAAAGGTTAATCGTTTGTCTTATAACCTAGTCTTATAACATTTTTTTACAACTGAAAATGTATATACAAATGTACTACTAGTCTTATATGACAATATATGAGCTATGACCTTATGTGGCTTATTAATTTACACATATAAAAAGAATTTTTCATTTTATTGTTAACGTACACACAAACACTGCGTATAAAGTGTAAAAAAAGTTAGTTTATTCCATATATGGTCAATATTTCAATTGATATTGGAAGAATTTTTCATTTTATTGTTAACGTACACACAAACACTGCGTATAAAGTGTAAAAAAAGTTAGTTTATTCCATATATGGTCAATATTTCAATTGATATTGGAAGATTTCCTGTAATGTCCTGAATGTTATCATGACCTATTATTTAGCCGCTTAGGCGCTTGTAATTTATTAAGGTTTAAGAGGTGTCTGGCAAGGAGTTAAATCGTGTTATCTGTCTGGCAATGGATCTTTTCTAATATTATTCCTCTTGGGAAAAAAATGAAAAAAATGTTATTTTTTTATATTTATAAAAAGAAAGAAAGTTAGAATTTTTATATGTAAATGTAAATAAATAATATTTATTATAAGCTTTATTTACATGCCGGAGAAAATGTATTAAATAAATACGGTAAGCCCAAGACGGTCAGTGAAAAATTTAATTTAGTACAAATAGGGAACGTTCCGACTACGATGATGTTTTTTTTCAGCTTCACGTTTTATCCTTCATGACGAAACTTAGTGTCAAAAAACTCGGTTCTCCAACTTCCACCTGAATTCGAAGCGAGGCGAAACTGAACGCCGCACTTTGTGTGCCGGAACAGATAAATGAAAATAATTCGTTCCCCAGAACGGAAATCGAACTCATAACCATCGCATTTACTAACAAACTCTATACCACTGCACCACGGTGGCTATTCCTATTAAAAATATGAAGCATCAAGTTCTTCTTGTTCTTCTTATGAATGATTAAGTTTAGTGTTAAGTAAAATATCAACTTCCGTCTGGGTTAAAATTAGCAATAAAGTACACACAACAAATTAAATGAGCGATCGATTCGCGGAAAATGGTTGAGTAAATGATATTCTTTATTTAATCAAGATTATGAGATCTTATGTTTTAATTAATTTAACTGAAAACCCGGACTGCCCAAAAACATTTATTACATTTTACAAAGAAAAACACTAAGGGTAGAATGTGAAATACTAACAAAAGAATTATATAATTTACAGTTCAAAAAACAGTACTCAAAAGTGAAATACAAACTTTGTTAAATGTATTTTACATTAAAATTTTTACAAACTCAAAACTTGTGAACCCCATACAGCCGTTAGTATTAAAAAAAGAATGATCAAACTTCAATAATTCACTAAATAAACACGTTCATTAATCGATATTAAATAATTAATAAAAACACACATAACATTAATAAAATGGTATGGTAGTGTATGGTGATAATTCTAAATTATCACCTAGGTTACCTAGGTACATATAACACTAGATTCCTAGGTTCCATCTGCTTATCCTGCTATACGTAGGATACAGCGTGAAGCTGAAAATAGATAAATAAATAAAAAAATAAATTAAATTAGCTTCACGCTGTATCCCGCACACAGCAGGGTAGGCAGAGGGAACCTAGTGTTAAGACACTCCGTTCCCCATTTTCTGTCGAATTCCGGAGGCATTGCGTGTTGAGTGGCAGAACTCAACGTCGCGCTTAACCTCGATACCAGAGCGAAGCAAATGGAAATATATAATTAAGTAAATATTTCATCTCCTCGAGTGGGGATCGAACCCACAACCAGTCGGTTTTGCAGTCACACCTCGTGCCGTTGCGCCACGACCGGCCTCGTAATATGAAAATAGATAAATTGATTTATATATTTTTATAAAAAAAAATTCGTTAACTTTGTTGTTTGAGTTGTAGTTGCAGACTTTGTTCTTCGGTAAAAATATTTTCTGTAGAATATAAAAAATGTTACATATTATAGGTATATGTACACACATATGGGTAAAACCTTATTCAAGTTACTTTACAGCTTACGCGAATGCCCTAAAAATCACCCTCTTAGCGATATTAGAAAAGTTTGATACGCTATTGAACACTGAAACAGACTTTGTAAATACGATATATGCCTAAAAAAGGATACATTATGATATAGCTTTTGTATAGCTAAAAGAACGATAGGTGACGAGATAGAGAGACAAAATAGGGGTTAGGTATAATGCTGTATTATCAGTTTTTTATGTTACACATTTGTATATTGAGGCCAGTCGTGGAACAGTGGCACAAAGTGGGACTGTAAAACTGACTGGTTGTGGGTTCGATCCCCACTCGAGGAGATGAAATATTTACTTAAATTTTATATTTCCATTTCTTCGCTCTGGTGTCAAGGCAAAAGCGCGGCGTTGAGTTCTGTCACTCAACACGTAATGCCTCCAGAATTCGGCATAAAGTGGGGAATGGAGTGTTGTAACAGTAGGTTCCCCCCTCTGCGGGATACAGCGTGAAGCTGATTTTATTAATAATGAAAAAGTACGTGTAGGGACTATGATGATAAAGGATGATCACATATTAAGTGTAACATGATCCGCGTACCGTAGTCTTGGCACACGGAAAAAGTTTTATACAAAAACTTTTAACTAAGTTAACGCAATCTAAAGAGAGTTCAAGCGTTTTTGCACCATTTTAACTGCATTTTTATTGAGATTTGACGCGTAGGTCAAAAGATGACCTGATTTTCTATAATCGAATGCTTTCAATCCATAAATAATTCCAATATAATGTAAACTACACGCAATCCCTCATAAGGGAATCATCTCGTGTCACAACCACGTCGTTGGGGAATGGTTTATATCTATTATATAAAGATATATTTATTAGGGGAAACTTAATTTATTAGGTGTGTATTTTTATGACATTAAACAGCCCGCCTTGCCATTTCGCCTGGTTTAGGCGTCAACAGCATCTGTCGTGTCGTGTCGCCCTTTTCTACCTTCATCAATGGCTAGGACCGCCTTGTTTTGTTTTACGAGACATTTTTACAAGTAATATGAAATATATCAATACATCCCTATTACTTTTATTTCGCTGAATAGTATAAAATACCGAAATAAATCGTTTTTTTTTTCAATATTTTGGTTTTTAGATATACTCATATAAGTATGTACGTATTACAGACAGCAAAACGTACATTACCTGAAATTTAATCTATTTATTTATTTATTGTCAAGGAAGTGGCAAACGAACCCACTACCATTGCCCTTTAATACGCTTGCGCGTCAAATTTATAAGTTACTTAATTAAGTGGCATACCGTAACGTACTTAATTAAGTCTTTTGCACTTTAATAAAAAGCCAAGGTCACTTTTATGACACATTTGAGCAGATCCCCCACTACCGTGAGTGGCTATTAAATACAATTATGGCCAACATTTAACCCCTAAAGACCAGAACTAATAGACTATGTAATAAATTTTATTTCCTGTATATACTATAAAAATATTGTGTTTAGACACCCACAGTGTTTTAGATAGTCGTATAGTATAATAATAAACCACCATGTTCTTCTATCAAAGAAATATTTGTAAATAATAAGAATTGTTCTTTTTATTTAGAGATGTTTCTTGTAAGATTGCGGAATCTAGCGCTGCGCTATATTAAAGGGGACTAGAGATGTAACCTTAATATATTTTAAGAAGACGTATAAATACGTGAGGCCAGTCCTGGCGTAGGGGCGCAAAGTGTGACTGTAAGATCGACTGGTTGTGAGTTCGATCCCCACCCGAGGAAATTAAATATTTATTTACATTATATTTTCATTTCTTCGCTCTTGTGTCGAGCAAAGTGTTATGTTTCGCCACTCAACACCGCCTTTCCGCCTCCAGAAAGTGGAGACTGGAGTATCTTAACACTAGGTTCCCTCTGCCTACCCTGCTGTGTGCAGGATACAGCGTGAAGCTAATTTTCTATAATAAAATAGTAAAAAATATGTTTATACATGTACATTTTTCAAAATGATAGACGGATTTGAATGATTTTTTGTTGTATAGGTTTTAAGTCTGTTAAGGACAAAGGATATAAAGGACTTTGAAGAGTGAATATCTGATTTAGAACTACAACATAGGCACTAAGCTATAAGAAGTAAATAAATGTTTCTTTAACAAAAGTTGTGCAGCATCATGGGCATTTAGCGGTGACATATAAACAACGTCTGGGACATCTGAAATTTGGGAGAGAAGGCGTTAAATTTAAAGAAAAGAAACCACATTACATTCAATCCATATTCACGATATTTTCTTTTTCTGGTACTAAATTATATAAGGTACTTATCATATACCAAAGTAGGCAGAGGGAATCTGGTGTTAAGACACTCCGTCCCCCACTTTCTGCCTAATTTTCGAGGCATTGCGTGTTGAGTTTTATCTTGTTACTAAACCGAAGATAAAAATATATATAAATAATAATTCATTGCCCCAAGTAGGAATCGAGCCCACAACCGTCGCGTTTATAATCAAAGTTCAAACGCTTGTGCAACTGCGCCACAACGGCCTTAGCGCTTTCCTTATTATTCATTATATAAACTTTTATATTCATTATATAAAAGCAAATTTGTAAATGAATATCCTTTGTGAAATATTAAAAAAGTTTTTGTAAAATCCGATATAGGTAGGTACTTCAACTTCAAATAGCGACAAAGAAAACAACATTTATTTTTGCTTTAACAAACAAGACCAATTAAAATCTACAGTAATAACTGTAATACTGAGAAACTTTTTAATACGTTTATACATTTAAATCAACATTTCGTTCTTTGTTCTGGACAAACAAAAAAATATAAAAAGAACTTTCTCTATTCATCTGTGAATTGAAAATAATAAATAAATAAGTTTCTATATCTTATTTCTTTACAAAGATAAGAAAGCATTGAAAATTAATAATTAAAAATTTATTAATTGATTTCATCAATCACGATTGATTGTGATGGGGTAGCTTCTGATTTTAAACGTGATGTTTGTAGGTTCGATTTCAACTTATGACAATGAATTTAGTGCCTTGACTAGATTGGAATTGGTATTTTAAAAATATCGGGCCAGTGTAGTAAGTAACGAGATGAATGTGAAAAAAGTTACGGCTATCCAGTTAGTTATTTGTAGAATAAAAAATGAAATTTATAAAAGAAAAACGCATATAGGTAATACTGCTATTAGTTGAATTTTAGCGGCTTCATAATTAAGATTTAAGACCATAACCACTTGCGGTACAAATGGTTTTCTTCACCTAAATCGTTTTTACTAGCGTCAAAATTGAGGCGCAGTGGTACAAACGTGTAATAATTGTAAGCACGACAGGTTCTGTATTCTATTCCCACTCGAGGGAAAAAATATTAAATGTTATCATTATTTCACTGTGGTTTCAAAAGCGTGGCGTTGAGTTTCGCCGCTCAACATGGCAAAGGAGTGTATTAATAGTTCCCTTTCCCTATCCTGATATGTGCTATCACGCTATATATAGCGTGAAGCTAATAAAAAAGAAGAATTAAAAACTGCTTTTAGATGCTTCATCAGAAATTTTAACGTAATTTGTAAACTAATATGTATATTTACGCGCTTCCTTCTTAAAGGACTTAGCTAATGTACAATGTTCATATATATGTATATTATAATATTTTTATTTAATGCAATTTACATGTTGTTTATTGTATCGGTATCCACTTTTACTATTAAAATATACAAAAAAATGTTACGGCGCGGCGACATGCAAATATTTTAAATTTATACTGAATTAAAAAAATTCGAACACAGCTGTTATCCTCTTGGGCATGATAGTTGTAGTGAGTTAGGCAAAACATTTTTGTTGGTTATAAAAATTTTGTACAACCATTTTTTTCTTTTAGTTTTTTAGTAATATTTCAAAATCAAAATCTGCTTCACGCTGTATCCCGCACACTGCAGGGTAGGCAGAGGGAACTTGGTGTTAAGACACTTCGTTCCCCACACTGGCCTCGGCCTCTGGCTATATTTAAAAATATTGTTTATAATAATATTATATAAATATAATATATAGAGGCCAGTCGTGGAGCAGCGGCACAAACTGTGACTGTAAAACCGACTGGTTGTGGGTTCGATCCTCACTCGAGATGAAATATTTACTTAAATTTATACTTCCATTTCTTCGCTCTGGTGTCGAGGTTAAGCGCGGCGTTGAGTTCTGCTACTCAACACGCAATGCCTCCAGAATTCGGCAGAAAGTGGGGAACGGAGTGTCTTAACACTATGTTCCCTCTGCCTACCCTGCTATGTGCGGGATACAGCGTGAAGCTGATTTGATTTATTTTTATTTTAAATATAGCTCTGTATTATAATCCTCTCTGTAACGCGATGTTGTGGGTTGGATTCCCGCTCAGGAAAATGAAATATTTCATATTTTCATTTCCTCGCTCTGGTAAAGTTTCGCCGCTCAATACGCATCGCGTCGAAAATTCCGCGGAAAGTGGAACCTTTTAACATGAAGTTCCCTCTGCTTACCTTGTTATATGCGTAATATAGTCTGAGCAGTATATATATATATATGTTTTTTTATTTTTGTTAAATTTTCCAGGTTAATTATTAACTTAAGTTTTCGTTGTGGAATCTAAATTATTATAAATCTATAACTATATATATATGCTACTTACTTATCATTACTTATGGTCAAAAAATATTTACTAGAATATATGTGTTTTTAACAAATAGGCTTAAGTTGTATAACCTATCTTTTGATATCAATATTGGTCTATTAAGAAAAAACATGTCTAGCAGTTTTGACTGTAGTGAGCCAAAGGTATTACAAAAACATATAATAATAACTATATATACATACGCTCGAAAAACATTTCCCTCCTTTCGGACACAGGTAAAACAGAAGGTTCCCCCAGTTCAATTAAGATTAACGCGGCGCAATAATATATGGTACATATGGTATTTTTTTAAAAAAACATTTAAAAAAAATATTTAAACGTGTTAGTGCTTTACTCGTTAGATTACAATTTGTCTGTCAGCTAAATCGATATAGTAAATCGATCGAATGTTTTATAACTATCGATTGCCTTCATGCGGGTGCCCCTGATATATGTACATACTTTATAACACATTACCAGTCCAATCAAGGTTAGTCGTTGCGCAGGGGCAAAAGCGTATTACTGAGACGGCGGCTGGTTGTGGGTTCGATCCCCACTCGGGGAAAAGAAACATTTATTTAAATTTATATTTTTATTTCTTCGCTCTGGTGTCGAGGTAGAGCGGCGTTGAGTTCCGCCACTCAACACGCCATGCCTCCATAATTTTTCGGAAAATGGGGCACGGAGTGTCTTAACACTAAATAATAAGGTTCCCTGTGCCTACCCTGGAGTGTGCGGGATACAAATAAAATATTTAATATCTTCATTTCTTCGCTCTGGTGTCGAGGTAAAGCGCGAGGTTGAGTTTCGTCACTCACACGCAGTGTCTTTAGAATTCGGTGGAAAATGGCAAAAGGAAATGTCTTAGCACTAGCAATTCACTCTGCCTACTCTACTGTGTACGGCGGGATACAGCGTGATAGCTTCACGCATTCATAAAATGTTACATTGTTTGTTTACTAAAAAGCTAGGTAATCCACTATCTGAACAAAATTTATTACCTGTTTGGCTTAGGTAAATTTTTTTGAGCCAAATAATAACTTTGCTGATATTAACAGTATTTTAAGATCACTTATGACCTCGAAATGCAAAATTACTTTAATATTTAAATATCCAGTAGTTTTTTAAGATAACGTATTTTTTTTTCATATGAATAGATGGAGTACGGTTCTGGATTTTGCCACCTAATGCTTAATATCTTTAAATAAAAAATAAAGAAGGAAATAATTTGCTGAGATTACCTACTTAGTCTGTTTGCCAGAAATATTATAAGATAATAAAAAAAATATGACTGTCACCAACAACACCTAGCAGCATAAGTGAAAAAACTATATGGAATATTTAATATTGTGCGCTGGCGTGTTCGCTGTATAAATTTCCATAAACAACGTACAAAATGAAAAACAAAAAATAAATTTTAAAATCCATTGTATTTTCCTGGTTATTTTCTTGTTTATTAAAGTATTTCTAATATTAGAAGTATTTTTAAATACACAATAATAGTGAAGCGTGATCTTAATATTAAGTTTGAATTCATTTAGTTTTATTTTTTTTTCTCTAGGCAGTTCGTTGAGTCGCGAAACACTATGTCGCGTTTTGCATTTGTTTTATTTTTTTTCTCTCGAGTGGAAATCAAAGTCACAACCGCCGCGGTTACAGTCACATCCTTGTGAGTATTTTTATGAAAAGTAGTATCTGAAATTAGATCAAATATAACTCTGTTAAATAGTAAAGTTTAAATCAATTTTAAATAAATAGTCATCAAAATTAAACTATTTATAGGTCAAGGTGTCGAGTACAGTATATTGCACGCTATATATAATATTGTTTTAAAAATATTGTGATTTAAAATAATAAACGACATTATTGAACAGGTGAACTATATAAAAAAAGTCATATAAATAATTTATGTTAACCTATTTATATTTTTCATTTATCTGTCGTAATTTTGAGGGGTTTCTTTTTCCCGACTGCTAAGGAAGGGTTATGTTTTTCGCGCGTATCTTGTATGTATGTAATATTATTTATTACCTCGTATCTCCAGAACCGCTGAACGGATTTACATATTTGAGGTGTCTTTAGATTTGTATTAGCAGCCCAAGTGTTCTTAGATAGGTGACGTTAATAAAAAACAATCATGGCGGCCGTGGGACGCCATTGGACGTAGTGAAAAAAATTTTTTTCGTTTCGAATACTACAATATGGGTATCAAATTAAAGAGCTCAATTTCAGAATTTCAAAAAGGTATATCATAATTATCATTACCATAATAAATTCTAACAAAAAAATGAAAAATAAAAAAATATTTGTAAAAACAAAAACCCCGACTGCATCAAATTAAAAAGAAAATAAACAAGCCTAATAGTTTATTAGGATTAACAGTCGGGACCTATAAGTAATTCTTCAATCAATAAAATCTTTACTAGGAACCCCGCATAATTTAAAGAGGTCCCGACTGTTAATCCTAATAAACTATTGGGCTTGTTTATTTTCTTTTTAATTTGATGCAGTCGGGGTTTTTGTTTTTACAAATATTTTTTTATTGTTATTTTACTTTCCCTAAATCTTCTTTAGAATACTAGGTACCAATATATTCTAGGCAATAGAATGAATTTATATATGTTTAGAAACATGAGTTTAGAAATAACGACAAAAGTCTGACAAGCAATTCATATATATATATATATATATATATATATATATATATATATATATATATATATACACACACACAATATTAAGTAGTTAATTAATTACATTTTTCCACATTTTGCGTTTCAATAAAAAAATTAATGGGTCAAGTTAAACTAATTGTTCTGATTAATTGGATGTGGCGTGGATCTTGTGAATACCGATTCTTGAAATAGAAAGCGCTGCTCGCATTCAGGGTTCTCAACATCTATCAATGATATGATTGATGGTGATTGAAGATTGGCTCATTTTAAAAATACTGCCGAAAGTTATGATTTATAAATCCTACAAAATGCTTCACAAATTGTTGACGGCATTTACTATAAATTTTATATTTATAGTAAATTCTGTTTTGCTCATAGATGAATCATAAAGCATAAATTATGAAAAATATAAATATAAAACGTTAATAAATTTTTCGATATCCACTAAAGTTGCGTTAACAGATTTATTATGTCTA
>JAATLQ010004327.1:0-17421 GCA_013421005.1 Heliconius erato x Heliconius himera | reverse complement strand
ATATATATATATATATATATATATATATATATATATATATATATATATATATATATATATATATATATATATATCAATATTTTTATTTTCACATAACAAAAAAAAATAGTTCGAACGTTCATTCGTATTTAATCACAAATACTTATATACAACATTTCTTTATTTTCATTTTCTATTTGATATAATATAATATTAAATTATAAAATGTTGAAATTGAAAATTGGCTACCTGGGCTATGATAATGAGGAGCGGCAAGATCTGGAGACCAAGTTCAGCAGTACGGACTTCGTCGCCGATAGAGTCGCACGTTTCCGCGCGTGTTTCGCCGCGTTCACCCAAAACACGAATATAAGTGATGCCAACCTTTTCCAAGACAGACACCGTTCATCCCTAAACTTTGACACAAACATTAGTCATGCTGGAACAATTGGTAAGTCCTATATACATATAATAGTAATATCTTAGAAGATATATGTTAAAATTTATATGTTATACAAAAAATATAATTTTATAATATTTATGACTGATAGATAGAAATAGTTATTTAAGGATTTAGAGGATTAAATACGATATTGTTGATATGATTTAAAAGTATTTATAATATATTGAAATAATGAGGCTTCATGTGCGCTTCAAATGTATACGAAACTGATACCGCCTGTGGTTATAATTCGACGAATTTTGTCCACAGAACAGTATATTTCCAATGAGTAGATTAATATTGTACAAAATATTGTTGAACTGTTATAATGAAACATAAATAAAAAAAAATATATAAATCAGTTTCGCACTGTGTGCGAGACACTCCTAGCGTTAAGACACTCCGTTTCCCACTTTCCACCAAATTCTAAAGGCATTGCGTGTTGAGAGGCGGAACTCAACGCTGCGCTTTACCTTGACACCAGAGCGGGAAAAAAAAGAAATTTAAATAAATAATAAAATAAATTTTAATAAGTTTTATTTTATATGTTGTTACACTAAGCATTTACCAACATCTAACAGATTTCTCTACACAAACACATGAACCTACATTTATATATATCTACCGAAGACAGGCAACGTAACGACTTCTAATAGTTCCAAGCATTCACTGAAAGCGATTACATGATAATAGCCCTCTATTGTCAGTACACTTTTTATTATGGAATAATTAACAAAAATTTTAAATATCTAAAATAATCTTTTGTTTGCGTAACCGCCTCCAGAATTTTTTATACATTTTTAATGAACTCTATATAAATTCTATATAATTTCTCCACCTTTCCACCCTCTTTCTCGATCTCATTTCAATTTACCTATCCTTATTGTTTTATGTTTAAGGCAAAATTGCTACGCTCTTATCTACATTTAGTTACGTATTTTCTTTGTATTTGTTACATCAAAGACACGTTTCCAATTTTTTATTTGTATGATTGATAATTGATAATTGATAGGCAAATAATCCAATTATTTCTTTATTATTATTGACATATATAGTAATACTAAAAAATATTTTAAAATTCATATCAGACAATAATATTGTTGACTAAACTAAGTAAAAAATTAAAAAAATTAAATCAGCTTCACGCTGTATCCCGCACACAGCAGGGTAGGCAGAGGGAACCTAGTGTTAAGACACTCCATTCCCCACTTTCTGCCGAATTCTGGAGGCATTGCGTGTTGAGTAGCAGAACTCAACGCCGGGCTTAACATCGACACCAGAGCGAAGTAATGGAAATATAAATTTTAAGTAAATATTTCATCCCTTCGAGTGGGGATCGAACCCACAACCAGTCGGTTTTACAGTCACACTTTGCCGCTGCGCCACGACTGGCCTCACTCTACTAAACTAAGTCTTGTTCTAATTTGCAGTGCTACCACAAACGGGTTTGATCAATTTTACAAGTACTATCTAGTTTTTACATATAGATAATGTGCTTTATCTTTATTATGTTGTCTTAGTTTCGTAATAGTATTTATATTATTTTAGATATATAAATACTATTATGAAACTAAGACATCATTGTCTATTCATAGATTCAAATAAAAACATTTTTCGCTTGAATATATTTATTAAATTATGTAAAAATTATGTCTTACATGAAATTATATTATCGAAAGTTGTTATAGAACAATATGTGACACATAACTTTATATAGATTTCATTTTCTCTTTAATATAAAAAAGGTAATAAAGTTTATTAAAAATCTCGATTTATTCATATTTTTTATATACTAAGGTTAATTAATAAGAATAAGATTTTTATTCAAACATTTAAAACTGAAACCGTTGAATTTAATTCGATATTATATTAATTACATAATATTTTCAGTCCTTTATAAGATAACATATATTAATTTACACGATCTCAATTTTTCATTTATCGCTACTTGACAAACATACGTTAATGGCAATTAACGTTTAATTGATTTATTTTGGTACTTATTTTAGACTAAATTAAATCTTCACCATGTAGTCCAGTCGGTACGTGTACAGGCGATAAATAAGGGTTCGACCCCTCCTCTGGTAATAATTAAATCATTTCAATTTCTGCGTTATGAAGCAACATTGAGATACGTCAAAAAGCGTCTTAAATCTCAAAAATTGTGAAGAAAGTCGATAAAGGAGTGTCTTAGTTTTTTAGAGTTATTCATTTAATTTTACATTTTAATTTATTGAAATTATTTAGTCTGTTAATACTTACTTTAGATATTTTTAGTATTAGTCAAATATTATTGTTCCTACAAAACATGTCTATATATCCAATGATAATAATTTACAAACATACTAGAAGCGTAGGGGCACAAAGTTGCCACTGTAGAGCGACGATTGTGGGTGCGATCCCCACTCGGGAGCATGAATTAATTTTTATTAATATTTTCATTTCTTCACTCTGGCCTCGCCCGGCGTTGAGGTCCGCGACTCAACACGGAATATTATATCTTTGCGAAATTGGGTTCCATCAACTTTTGACACCGAGGCCGGACCAGGGACATACTTTCGTTGTAGTGTTTTGTCTAATCGATAAAAGATTAGTACGAATGATGAAATGACAATCAGTTATTTATTTCATATGACAACATTTATTTATTTTTGTGTTTTATTTTTGCTATAAATATTATTTATTTGTAATGTTATCATTTTATTTACTAATTTAATTAATAATTGTAACATGTTTGTTAGGTACACTGAAATATATAAATTTGATTAATATTTTCTTTTCAGTTGAATGTTGAATGAGTTTGAATTTCGGATATAATTAAATATATTTCAATATTTCGTTAGTCATTTTGTTTGCTATTTAATAAAAGGAATATGGAATATGTAAATATATACGTAAGTAAATTTCTTCTGTACATAGAGCGTATTGGATTTCGCTAAATTTGTATTAAATCAATTTTAAATAATACTTTTAAAATTAATAAAAACCTTTTACTTAAGATAAAAATATACTCGTACGGTTCTGCCCAACCGTACTGTAACCGTAATGTACCTAAATTTATAATTAAAATAATATAAAAAAATAATTAATTAGCTAAATTGACTGCTTTTAAATAACAAATAATGAGTTGTTATTGTTAAACTCTTTTATATAATAACAATAACGAAGAAAATCCGAATGAAGTTGGACACTTAAAAAGCTTATATTGTAAGTCGGCGATAATACCAGATCGTTTGTTAAGGTAGTTAGAAAAATCATAATCGAAATGTTTTATTTTACGCTAAGCTATAATGAAATATACATTATATATTTTTTAAATCAGTTTGTAAGGTATTAATTATTAAAATCAAATCAGCTTCACGTAGAGAAAACGCAGAGAAAATATAGTGTTAAAGTACTCTGTTCTTCACTTTCCGCCGAATTCTGGAGGCATTGCGTATTGAGTGGCGGGACTCAACATCGCGCTTTACCTTGACACCAGATAGAGGAAACAGAAATATGAATTTAAATAAATATTTCATTTCCCCGAGTGGGGATCGAACCCACAACTAGTCGCGTTTACAATCGCACTTTGTGAACCTGCGCTACGACTGACCACATATTTTTTATTATTTATTAATAATTTAATTTCTTCGCTCTGGCACCAAAGCAAAAGTCCAATGTTGAATTCTGCCACACTGGCTCGAAAAATTCGGCGTAAAGTGGGGAAAGGAGTGTCTTAACACTAGGTTCCCTCTACCTACCATGCTGTGTACAGCGTAGGGATACAGCGTAAAGCTGATTTTTTAAATTTTATTAATTCAAAACAAAAACATTCACCAATTATTTCAATTTTCCTTCCAGTTGTGAAGTGTGGAAGTTACTTTCTAATTGTATATACTAAAAGAGGGAGTATTATCTCCCTTTTTTATAGACATTTAAATCCATACTATAATAAAACAGTGTGTCTGTACGTTAAATATTCTTTTACGAAAATATGAAATGTAACTGGTGATTTTTGGCTGTCTGTTTTGTCTGTCATCCTCTAAATTGATTTGAATGAAACTGCTTTTGTTGTGTAGCTTTGCAGGATCGATGTTATATTTGATTTCGAAGACTTCCACACATCATGTTAAACAAAAGTGGTTAAACGCGATGAACATTTTCTATTGACATATAAAAATTAAAGATCTGGGTATATGATGATAACCATAACAGTCCAGCTAAATATAAGAAATTATGAAATGCCGCCGTAACAAATGTTGTTTTTTTTTTTTTTTTTTTTTTTTTTTTTTTTTTTTTTTTTTTTTTTTTTTTTTTTTTTTTTTTTTTTTTATAAATGTTGAATACTTTGCAACCTCCGTCGTGGAGAACGGAGACTTTGGCTGCGGTAGTTAATTTTTGAACTATTTTCTTTTAATTTTGTTTATGGGGACTCACTACATTATTTATTTATCAAATTATTTTACATTTATTTTACTCAAATATTTTACATTTATTTTACTAGAATTTTACAAAAATTTACTTGTTTTTAAATATAGGTTTTTTAATTTAGTGCTGTATGATAACCGTGGGTAATCTTATATTATCCAGGAATCATAAGCTTGTTTCGAAAATGTGCTTGCTAAAAGAATACAATTTTGTTCATCGTTAAATTTGGAATAATTTTAGAATTTTATGATGATGCGTTCGTACTTTTTTAAGTAAATGGGACCTTTCTGGCGTATCGGAAGTTTTATACTGCAACCCTTTGTTACCATGTTCCAGAATAAGAACTTAGTCTCATTCTGGTCAGGATACGTACTTTCCGAACTGGTATGTACAACAGGGGAGTGGGGGCCAAGATTTTGCCAGGGAGCTCTCACAGCACCGGGGAACCCACCCCGTTGCGTTGCAGATGGCCTGAAGTTCGTGCTCATGAATTTCAGGTGCATATGTTCCGCCGGATGTGGGTTCCCAGGCGTAGGGTACACTCGCTTGGTCTCCGTGAAATTTATGTTGGCTGTTGCCGATGATCTGGATGAGTACGAAGACGCTAAATGTATGTCCGAAAGTTCTACCGTCACAACCTTAGCAGTAAGCCACGGTTGAGCGAGCCAAAGCCTCCCACCGCTTTCGGACGGGACAGTCCTCGCTGAAGGCATTGTGATCTGCGCGGTCAATCTTAGCCCTAATGCAGTTTTTGCAGGTGGGGGTAACATTGACCGCCAGCACTTCACAGTTTGCCTTCAGGTGTGAGCCTCCACAGTGACTGCAGACGTCCGCCTCCTCTGTGCAGTGCCTCCTCGTGTGACCGTATGCCAAACACCGGGAGCACTGCACTAGGGGCGACTGGTCCAAGACCCTGACCCTCTGCAGGTCCACTCTTAGAGCTCCTAGTTCTGTCGCTCTTCTCCATGTGGGGGTTCCTGGCTCTCTTCCGGAACCTGATCTGGACCCGGTCCTCCTCCACGCCGAGGCCGTCAAAAACCTCCCTGTTCTGATTCCTGAGAGCCTTAAGTATCTCCTCCTCAGAATTGAGGTTTATAATAATAGCCCGGTTAAGGCGGCATTACATTATTTCTTATTCCATTATAATAACTGTAGATCAAAATTTGAAACTTGTTAAGATAAAATAGTCTGGTCTTAAAAACAGTTAAATCAGAAAATGGAGTAAGCCAATGCAAAAGCTTTTAATGGGCAATCTTAACTTATTTCAATACAATGTTTGCTGAAACTTGATTTAAACTTTGACATAAAATTTTGACTTATCCAAATAATATTATAATTTAAATTGATTGAACAAAAGCCAGACGAGAATTCTCTCGGAAATGAAGTATTGGTTTCGATGACAGTATCGACATCAAAATTCGTTATTCACCGATATTATCTTTAATATTGAGAAAACTTTTCCAACTGTCATCCGATGCTAGCATCTCGAAGTCCCATTAGTTCGATTGATTAGGTAATACGATATAGTAGTAACAAATCCAAAAGTGCTTGAAATATCACGAGATAACGAGGGTTATTTGGCAGCATTTATTTAACAGACATGTATTGTTACCCTACTGAAACTCCGATAATAAAATATTATGGAATAAAATTTATAAGATTAATGAATTTTCTGATCTTTAAGGTTTCAAACATGTTTGTATACTTCTTTTTTTTATATTTTTTATCAGTTTCATGCTGTATCCCGCACGCATCATTGTAAACAGAGGGAACCTAGTGCGAAGACACTCCGTTCCCCACTTTCCGCCGAATTCTGCAAGCATTGCGTGTTGACTGGCGGAAATCAACGACATGCTTTGCCTCTACACCAGAGAGAAGAAATGGACATATAAATTTAAATAAATATTTAATTTCTCTGTTTTTTTACACATTTTCCGAAAACACAAGTCATATCGAAGATATTCTTTATGATTTCAATCAGGTAAAAAAAAAACATAAGTTTATATTATCTATACCTATACTTCTATATTAATATTAAAAAAGAGGAAGAGTTTGTTTCTTTGAACGAGTTATTATCAGTAGTAGCTCGTAGATTCTTTTCAAATCTAACCAGTTCAGAAACAATTTACAAAAAAAATTGCAATATACCTCATCGAATTAAATACGTTATGCAAACGCATTTCACACTTCTTTCAATCATTTGAATTATTAAATAAGGAATTTTATTTTGCTTATTAATAACTTAATAATAATTGGTAATATCAATTAAACAGTCGGTCGTGAACCTTTTTATAGTAGATACGACACCTTGATCGAGGATGATTTTTTTATTCTCTGGGGTGAAAGTGGCTTATAACATTTTGTTAAGTATTTTCACATTAAAGAAGCGTCAACCAACTAAATAATTCGAATCTAGCTGTCTTTACTACACAAAGGATATTTTTAGACATTTCTGCTTGCAAGCCAGAAGACACAAGTCTTTTTTTACTACTGTACTGTAGGACTCACCAGTGAACTCGATTCTACCCAATAAAACCCAGCAGAAACCTTCTGCACCAAAAAATCTACTATGACGCCTCGGTAGAAAGTCTGCGTATTGTAGACTATCGTCGCCTCCGTCGTCGTCAGGATTGGAGCGGTACACGCAGCCTCGATGACTTGCAGGACGTTCACCATGAATCATTAAAAATGTAGGGTAGGATTTGAATATTCGCCTTCTCATACGAGTACCCCCTAGCCTACGTCGGGGTTAGCACTAGACTCTCGCATCCGCCCCGCGTCTCCTTCAGTGCACGAAACAATGAAATTCGCATTATTTTTCTATTGGATTTGTTACATCATTTAAAATGATATGAATGCCTTTTGTTCAGAAAAATATACTATTTCCTTTAACAAATAATCAAAATAAATAGCTTTACTTGATGTTAGCAATAAAATATCATGGATGGTGACATAATCTAATTTTATGATCATTTTTGAATAAACATTAAAAATTAAATTAAATTAAATTAGCTTCACGCTGTATCCCGCATACAGCAGGGTAGGCAGAGGGAACCTAGTGTTAAGACACTCCGTTCCCCACTTTCTGCCGAATTCTGAAGGCATTGCGTGTTGAGTGGCAGAACTCAACGCCGCGCTTAACCTCGACACCAGAGCGAAGAAATGGAAATATAAAATTAAATAAACATTTCATCTCCTCGAGTGGGGATCGAACCCACGACCAGTTGGTTTTGCAGTCACACCTCGTGCCGCTGCGCCACGACCGGCCTCAAATAAACATTGAGACATAATATTACTAAAAAAGTGCATAACAGATATTACCATTCCTTTGAGTGGGGATAAACAACATCCAAAAACAAACTATTTAGATATACACGCATTATATATATTTTTATTTTAACATTTTAACGGGTAGGCAGAATCTAGGGTCAAGTATTGTCTTCTGTATTCGTTTTCCCCCAAATTCAAGGTATATCATGTTGGGCGGAACTCAACCCTGAACTCTGTCTTGTCAGATCATTGACACAGTACTAAGTTATTCTTCGAGTTAAAGTGAGGCTCGAATTTTACTATTTATTAGCTATTTTTTTGCGTACTCGCGTTTAGTGTTGCACTGTGTCACGAGGGCCTTATTTTATTTTGTAGGTATCTTCAGGATTTTTATAGATTTTTATGATTATATATTAATTAGCTTTGCCCGCTTGACTATATGATTATTTATTAAATATATTTATGAAAATATTATCACTTTTAATTAGGATTAGTAAAAAATATAAGCCTAAATAATCAAATTATGCTGAAAAAGAATAAATAATAAGTAGGCATAAGCAAGGGAAATAAAATTCTTAATGACAGTGACTAAAATAAACTCTTAATATAAGAAAAAATACCTAATTAATTCAAATGGACGAATTAAAAGAATAGAAAAAAAATCGAATACGTAGATATTTTTAAAGTATAACAATGAGTAACAAATGCTCGCAACGAGTAGTGTATTCGACAATACGCTGAATATAGAATACTCTTCCAGCCCCTTTCCGAAATTTCGACAAAAATATGCAGTTGTGTGGCTTCCACTCAAATTTTATGGATTTACTTCGAAGAGATGATAGCAGAAAAGAAGCTGGTCAAATGTGAGTCGGACTCGCCCATTGAGAGTACCAATTTCATGATTGTAGGTCAATGTTAACGAAAAACAACTTTGTAATGGTTCTTATTTAGAAAACGTATAAAAATTTGAACGCAGCGGGACACGAAACCGCGCCTCCTGGAAACCGACCAGGCGCTCTGATCACTAAGCCATGCGTTCTCGCCAAGCTACGTCGAAATTTTTATACGCTTGTTACAACTCGTTGCGTTCAAATTTTTATACGTTTTCTAAATAAATATTTTTATTTCCTAAGTGTGGAATAACACTTTAAAAATATTTAAAAATTTGTAATGGTTTTTGGGTTCAGTATATAAAAAGAAAAAACGGAATCCTTATGTATGTCTGTCTGCCCGTCTGTCAAAAATATTTATCTTAAGATCGCGAGGAAATATCAAGCTGAAATATGTAAATACCTGTGAATTTTCACCTTTCAGATTTTTTTTGTAGTGTAAGTTCTCATGTCGTGCCAAATATCATAAATATAGGTTTAGTTGAAGTGCCCTAGAAAATTTGATTATGCGCCCAATTTCAAAAGAAATGCAGCAAAAACGGTGCCGTAAACGCTTGTACACTTTTTAAAGAATTACTTAGAAGTTTTATTTTTTCTGCGCTGCAAGGTACTATGAATCTAAATATTTGTCAATTTTAGCTTGGCACCTCCACGAGCCTTTGGGGAAAAGGATTTGATTTAGGAAAAAAGAGGAAGGAACGAACAACAAAGCAGTGCTATGGATTCTGTTTTTTCTTTTGAAGTACGGTCGTTGATAATCATTACTAAAAAAAATGGATATTCAAGGGAAATAGATCTACCTAAAAATATTAATAGCATTACATAACCCAAGATAAATATTCACTTTTAATAAAGATTGCAGCTAAATATCTGTCGCCATCAGAGAGTAGTGTTCAGCCCAAGCGCCTTTTATCTGACGTTGGATTGGTCTATAAGAAAAAAAATAGGAAGCAACTTTCTAAAAATGTAAACACATGTTCCACATTTAAAAGCAGAAGATTATTACGATAATTTACGTCCACAGAAACATCGTTATATTGAAAATGATTGTTTATTAATAGCGGCTTTAATTATTGTAAGATTTTATATATATAAGAGGCCAGTCACGAAAGGCCTCATATTTATATAATCTTACAATAATTAATTCACGACTGGCCTCTTGGCGCAGGGGCACAAAGTGTGACTGTAAAACCGACTGGTTGTGGGTTCGATCCCCACTCGAGGAGATAAAATATTAACTTAAATTTATATTTCCATTTCTTCGCTCTGGTGTCGGGGTAGGTACCCTCTGCCTACCCTGCTATGTGCGGGATACAGCGTGAAGCAGATTTTTTTTTTATATGTAACTGTATAATTGATTCAATATTTTTTCAATCGCATTTTTTTGCCACAAAAATAGCCAACTTTATTTAGGTATACTGTAGGTGTTTGTAAAGATTTTTTTCACGAATATTTTTTTTGATAAAAACTATTATTAAAGTAAAACCCCAGTTGTTCTCTTGGAATTTTACTCTTTTACTTTTTTTATTGCTTAGAATTTTTATAATTTAGCTTGTCAAAAACCGTTTACTTTGTTTCTTTATAGTTCTTTTAGACTACCCCGAATTTTAAGATATCAAACCTTGCCATAGCTTTTCATATGCTTTCACAAATCTTAACCCACTACTCTTACATTTTCACTTCGAACCATCAAAATGATTATATGGCTTTTAATATTTTCTTATGAAAATAAACAGTGTAAACTCTTAAAAATTTATAGAATTCAAAATTATAAAAAAAAAAAAAATATCAAATCATTTTATACTTATTTTGTGAAGCATATATCCTGTAATATTAACAATATTATACAAATAGTAATAATAATACAAGCAATACCGTAATGCATGATTTAGTTTCTATAGTAATGTACCTACTCTTTAGTTTTAGTTTCAATACTAGTGTGAAATTGTTGATATTTAGCAGACTTCCTCGAACAGATTATTCTAAGGCGACGGCATAGTTTATATAATGTTCTTTGCACGCTTTATTCAAATTTCCACTAGTTAGATATAAGTACTTATAGTGACCAAAAATTTTGCTCATCTCATCTTCATACATAAAATTATATGTATTTTATATAAATAGTATTGTAGTATATTTTTCTTAGACATCACTGTCATTGATACTAATCCATACTCGTAACTCTATCTGTCTGTCTTTGTAGCAATCAGGGCCAAACCGTTGATCAGATTGTGGTAAAATTTCATATAGAGATATTTGAGGGCCTTGGGATGGACATACGTTACTTTTTCTTATATATTTGTAATTTTTTTATATACTAATATATTAAAATATCTTTCAATTTGATATGCAATTTATTCTGCCATATTCATAATAACCGTCACTAAGCAACAAGGAATTTTGTGGTTTTAACAAAAGGTTGCCCAAAGTGGGTTTCCCGAACTCTTACATGGCATGCGCTGACTCAACCTTAAGAGACATAAAAATAATGTGTAATAAAAATATTCTTTAAAAAATCTATAAAAAAGTCTGCGATAGTATTTGTTTATCTCTGAAGGTTGAGCCACAGTAACAATTTTTTTGTAACGATAAAGACGAGATAATTGTGAAACTATTTTCAATAGTCCAGTATTATTTCTTATTCGATAAATATGTTAGATACATTGTGCGCTAAAGCGCTATCTGTGATTAAAATTGGCTTTTACAGCATAATACAGAAATGGATATTTTAGATGGTTTCAAAGTTTTAAATTGAACGGTCATGCGCTGCGTAAATGTTTAAATTTACAAAAAATCATGTATTGTAACGAACATTTTGTAATCCTTTAAAAAAATTATATAAATTCGGCGACAGCATTATATGCTGTCGAAGATATATCTTCACATAGCATTATCTATTCTTTGATTGTTTTATTAAAGTATAGATCATATTTGGTGTTTTACTTTTAATTTTAATACTTTTAAATAATTATTTTACGTTGATAATATTGATAATATAACTAGTTTTGTTTAACTTTTTACTAATATTTTTCTTTGATTACGTTTACTTATTATTTTTGTACATTTTAATTAGTTAGGTATTTTTTCTAATAATGATAATTTTCTCTACTTATTATTCTATTTTTTATTTCTTACCAATATTATTGAAAACTGAAAATAATTTCATAAATATATTTAATAAATATTCGTATAGTTAAAGCGAATGAAGCCGCGTCCGGGTCCGCTAGTTTTATACAATAAAGCAATAAGAGGAATTAGGCTGACCTACATTTTTCATGAAAGTTAGAGTTTAAAAACTCATTTTATACTAATAAAGTTCATAAAAATATATATATTAATAAGTTACTAAACATATTAAACGACAGCCAAAAATTATAACGAGACAAATTTAATCTCACTATTTTAATGCATTCTTAAAATAAAATAAAATAAAAATAAATTCGTTCCCCACTTTCAGCCGAATTCTGGATTGCGTGTTGAGTGGCAGAACTCAACGCCGCGCTTTTACCTCGACGCCAGAGAAAAAAAAAGAAATGGAAATATGAATTTAAGTAAATATTTCATCTCCTCGAGTGGGGATCGAACCCACAACCAGTCGGTTTTTACAGTCACACCTCGTGCCGCTGCACCACAACTGGCCTCATAATGCATTCTTACAAAACTGAATATAAAAGGAATGCCTAGCTGTAAATGGATATACTCGTACTAAGCTCATTCGTCAATTGATGTCTTTCAATAAAGTAAATCCATTTCCAAATCATCTAGTGAGTTTAGATGTTTCAATACTTCTACTTACTTTGAAAAGATTTGATGTACATTTTTATATCTAAAGTAAATAAGCTTTCCTTTAAAGAACTCACTGTATCGTAGTGTATAATATGTTACTTTAGAATTACGTCAATAACAGCTGCGTAGTGTGCTAGTTTTGGACAGTTTCGTAAAATAAAAATAAAAATAAATAAATCAGCTTCACGCTGTATCCCGCACACAGCAGGGTAGGCAGAGGACACCTAGTGTTAAGACACTCCGTTCCCCACTTTCTGCCGAATTTAGATTCCGAAGAAATGGAAATATAAATTTAAGTAAATATTTCATCTCCTCGAGTGGGGTTCGAACTCACAACCAGTCGGTGTTACAGTCACACTTCGTGCCACTGCGCCACGACTGGCCTCAAATTACGTGATTTAAAAGCATATTTAAGGCATGTGGCATATATAGTATTACGTGCCGTCGATGAAACTCTATAGTCTGTATGTATATTACAGACCTTGACGCTATTATAAGATGTTCTTTAATATCACAACAGTTTCATTTTCTGTCCAAACGATAAATATTCATTCCCACACGCCTGCACGACCTTGAAAATACTGAAAACAACTGAATGATAAATTGAAATTTGCTTTTTTTTTGTTACAGATTATACAGTTACAAGACAATATAGGAAAACAAAGAAAATACGAAAATGTTTAACCTCAATAACAACGTCTATAACAGATGAATCGCGAGAATGGCAAACGCGACTGACGAGTATTGCGTCCCTGGCGCCGCCAATTTCAATAAAGCCTACAGTCGACTTCATGGATACATCGCTATAGTAATATGTATTATTGGATCCGCCACTAACTCAATAAATATAGCAGTCCTCAGCCGCCGAGAAATGATCAGTTCCACAAACTCAATTCTCACAGGTCTAGCAGTTGCGGACCTTCTTGTAATGTTAGAATACATACCCTACGCTTTGCATATGAATATCAAAATTGGTCCACAGGTGAACAAAAATACGTACGCTTGGGCTGTTTTCGTTTATTTTCACTCTATCTTCAGTCAAACGTTTCACACGATATCAATCTGGTTGGCTGTCACATTAGCAGTGTGGCGATACGTGGCAATTGCTTTTCCACAGAAAAACAGGACTTGGTGTAGCAAAAAGAACACGACGTTGGCGATCGTTAGCGCGTATATTATTTGCCCATTCTTGTGTCTTCCTATATACTTCGCGATGAACATTGTGCCCAGTGAAGTGACTCCCCATAATAATTCACAATTTGCGGAGGACTTGTCTTTGCCGCAAAATAGGACGGTGTATGTGCTAGAAATGTCTAAAAATAAAGAATTGGTTACCGCAATAATGTGGATTTACAGTGTTATTTTGAAACTTGTGCCAAGTATAGCTTTGTCCGTATTGAGTACTTGCTTAATATCAAAGCTTACAACGACTGAAAGGAAGAGGCAAAAGCTGTTAAAGCGATCAACGATCGGATCCATTGAGGCAAGTATTATTTTCGTTATTAATTTTAAGCAACACGACACTGAACACGCAATGCCTCCAGGATTCGGCAAAGAGTGGGGAGTGTCTTAACACTAGGTTCCCTCTGCCTACCCTGCAGTGTGCGGGATACAGTGTAAAGTTGATTTATTTTATTTATTTATTAATTTAATTTTAAGGCTTAAATATCCACTCAAAAAGTCTGACAGATTGCAAATGTAAGTTATTTGATAACTTAATATTTTTTGATTGAAATTATTATCCATTTTCCAGATAGGACACATTTATTGAAGATACTAAGATGGTAATCGCTGGGGACTAAAGTTTAAGATATTTAATTACCTTAAGTCGACAGTGATTACATATTTATTGAAATTATTGCTTTACAATAACTTATACACACATTAATATAAACATGTTGTAATATTCAACAATTAATTATTAACAAATTAACCGCTAATAATAACTTATGTCAAATTCCTGTCATTTTCATATGCACTTTGACATTAAGTTATTAATAAATATAATGTAGGCAAACAAACTAAAAAGTATAAAATAAATTTACTTAACATAAAGCAATTGAATTTGTTAAAAAAATTATAGAAAAATTTTATAATTTTGAAGTCGGTGCTAAGGTAAAACAAACAGGCTGAGGAATTTGATATTGTTATAGCATTAGCTTGACACCGACTTCAAAATTATAAAACCTTTTTTAATTATTTTTTTTAATAAAATCAAAGTACTACATTACTTTATATTAAGTAAATTTATTTTCTTTAATTTACTTTTTAGTTTGTTTGAATTCGGTTTATTTCTTGTTAAGAATTAACTTATTTTATGATTTTTAATGATGGGTGTTTATGATTTTTAATGATGGGGGTGGATGACGAATTAGACGTGAAAAGGATACTTCTCGACTGAGCACGTATTGGTTGTACTATTACATAGTAGCTTCAATCTTAATTGGGCATATTGACAAGAACGTACATAAAAAATATTCGGGCAAATTGAGAGCCTTTCTCTTTTTGTCGGTTGAACATGAGATCATCGTCTTTTTTGAAGTTGATTAAAAAGAAATGCAACGATTGAGGAATCTTATTTCTGGCGAAAAGTTCAAACAATATTTTTCCTTGTAACCTTTTACAGTAAAAGTAGTACAACTACGTAGGCCATCTATCATCAGTTACACGTCATCAAATTGTGATTTCCGAAAGCAAACATACGGGCCTTTACAAAAAATACACAAATCCATGTAAGTGTGCCTATAAAATTTAAAAAGTTCTCTCGGCTTCAGAATCCCATAATGAGATCTTGACATGGGCACCATGAGATAACCTGTGAGGTACATCCTTTCAAACAAAAAAATCGGTAAACATACATAAAAAAAGATTCCAACGAATTGAGAACCCCCTTTTTTTGAAAGTCGGTTAATAAAAGATATATTTGTAATTTGAACGGATAAGCGGATAAATGCCAGTAGCATGAAATTCATTTACTACAATTTATCCAGTAGTGAGTGCTCTCGAGATAGAATACAGAAAATATTTTTAAAGCTTTTTAATAGCCCTAGTCTTTGTTCTCACCGCTTCAATAGCCATTCTCTTTTGATCAGGATCATATTTTTTTCTTTTTTTGACGACTTTTTTTTCATGTGTAATATATGTCAAACCAAGGCCAGCTCCGACTCGCACGCAGACTGAGTGATCTCTATAAAGAGACTTCACAGCCAGCCTATAAAGAGACTTCACAGTACCGGGGTATTATCGAGGGTGCTTTTGTATGATAGTGTCTTTCTACAATAATTACAAATTCCTATTTTATCGATTACTTGTTCTATAAAATAGTTCCAAACGAAAGAATTACACGCCTGCAACATTATTTACTAATATTAATTATTATATTTTTTACACCCATACATACACCCACACTTATATTTACAATATATTACAATACACAACTTTTCAGTATTACTTTACATAAAAACAGTGACACATTCCACCCACGCAACGAAAGTTCAGAAACAAAACAAACTTAAATATCACAAATATAAATTTAAATGAAATATGTTTTCACATAGTTAAAATTATGTAAGCAAAATTTTTAATAATAAAGTTCATATTTGGATGACGTTATTGGCAGGGTGCATAGTACTAGGTGGGGATATCATAATCGCTCGCAGCGCTCATGGTGGCCAAAAGTAGAAAAAATGTAGGCTTTGTCACCTGTTAATGTCAAAGCAAAGTGTTCGACTTTATAATGTTCATTTAATGTTCGACCTCTTTAAATTATGCGGGTTTCCTGGTAAAGATTTTATTGATTAAAGAATTACTTATAGGTCCCGACTGTTAATCCTAATAAACTATTGGGCTTGTTTATTTTCTTTTTAGTTTTATGCAGTCGGGGTTTTTGTTTTTACAAATATTTTTTTATTTTTCACTTTTTTGTTAGGATTCATTATGGTAATGATAATCATGATATAACTTTTTAAAATCCTGAAATTGAGCTCTTCAATTTGATATCCATATTGTAGTATTCGAAACGAAAAATATTTTTTTTTGCTAATTCCAATGGCATCCCACAGCCGCCATGATTGTTTTTATTTAACGTCACCTATCTAAGAACACTTGGGCTGCTAATACGAATTTAACGATATCTCAATTATGTAAATCCGTTCAGCGGTTCTGGAGATATGAGGTAATAAAGAATATTACATACATACAAGATACGCGCGAAAAACATAACCCTTACTTAGCAGTCGGGAAAAAAGTATGGCGAGTGCAGGTTAAACTGATTTGTAAAACACGAGGATATGCTGCCTTCTCGCAGATTTTTTTTGGTATAATTTAAAGTTGTCATATTAACGTTTACTTTTAAAAATGACGTCTCCCTCTACTTTTTATTAATTCTTTTATTTTTATATATAGATAGCGACCCGCTCGCGGCTTCGCCCGCTTAAACCACAAAATTATTTAATTAACACACTGAATTATGTTCGTGTTTTGATATACCTATAATGTATGTTTGCAACGCAATGAAGATTTTTAATGACAAATTTATTAAAACTTTAGGTCGCATTTTCGTACCTCCCATGAGAATCTTCACTTGAATTTTTGAAATAAAAACACAACTTATCGATACTTACAATAAAATCCTAACTCATCGGT
>JAATLQ010004325.1:48908-77072 GCA_013421005.1 Heliconius erato x Heliconius himera | reverse complement strand
GCAAAAAAGATTTATGATGGAAAAGTGAGCGGTAAGAGAGGTAGGGGGAGACCTCGGTTGACCTTCGAAAACACAGTATCAAAGATACTGGAGGAAGGTCACGTAAAAAGCATGAGGACCCCCCGAAGGGCATGTATGAAGAGGTTGATGACAGTGGACGAGGCGAAAGATGTATGTAGAGACCGTAGCGTTTGGCGCTCCGTTCTCTCTGATTACCCCGCAAGGGATAAAGCGTGAAGCTAAGTTAAGTTAAGTTAAATTAGTAGACATTTGTAATTTGTTTTAGTTTTGACGACACTTCACGCCTCAGTATCTAGATTTTGTTATTTTGATATATCAATAAAACTTCTCGTGACCTTGGCTGTTCGATGTTGACTAAGAGATGTAATTATATTACTTATATTATTATAACTTCTCAACTCGGGTAAGGCAAGAGCATTTTAATTTTCCTCTAATCTAAATTAGAGACTTTGATTTCTTAAAATAATACCTAATACATATAATAGAAGTTTAAGAACAAAAGGTAACCTATTTATATATTTATCTTTATTATTCAAGCGTGTACTGCGCTCACCTGTTTTATCTTTTATCTAAGTTAGTTAAAAGATAATCTGATACCTTCAAAACAAAGCTCATTTATAGTTAACAATTGTGTGAAGGAACGCCTTTATTCTTTAAAATATTCCATAATAACCAATTTTGACGTAACATTGGAATACATTGCATTTAAAACAAAAATGATCATCTCAATATTTTTAGTTACGGAGAAATTTATAGACCTGCGGTCAGAGTTAGACTCGTAATCGATCTGGGTACCTTCAAAAAGCGCGTCTATCTCCACCTTAAAGACCGGCAACGCACTCTCTGGGGTTATACGGGATCATGGGCGGCGGTGATCACTTACCAACAGGTGACCCGTACACTCTTGCGTTTGCCTTGTCTTTTTCCACAAACAAAAAACATTTATTACATATACAGACTGAATACGACATCTCAAGATCGATCACAGACTTGAGAGCGATTTATAAATACAGAACTTAGAATGTCTCCTGTATCATTTGAAACTTTAATATTATTTTGACCGAGCAGTCGAAACTCGAGGTAAGGCTAGAGGTAAGTACAAAATATAGCTGACTTAAGATATATCAGTAAAATTTCGCCATTGAACCTTGAATTTCATACCGCTCCTTTTAATGAACTTTTCGCAATATGCCAAGTGCAATATGCAAATATATATGTTATTATTATTTCGAGTGCAACTTGTTCACGGTCACACCTACCCTTATACAAAATGTGTTTCATAATATTTAATGACAGCTTGATTTGAATCGCGTACTGATTGAGCTAAACTATGGATATTGGATACATATTTATAACGCATAACAGGGCAGGCAGAGAGTTCTTAGTGTCAAGGCATTTTATTCCTTTCTTATTTTCTACTTTCTCTCCGAATTAAATACATTGGATAGCTTTGAAAATGAGAATAATTTTATTCCCTGTTTATAGAGGGACGTCGAAGTTTGACTCATTAGTCGAAGTTCGATTTTATAGTCGAACCCACAACCTTCGATGTTAAAGTCCGCTGCTGTCCCACCACGCCACTATGAATAAAAGAATGCTTGTTAATTATTTGGTATTAGGGACAAGTTCAAGTGTTCAAATCCGTAAATATTTATAACAGAAATTAAGATTATATTCCGTAATCCAAATCTAGAAAGTTATATGTGATACTATAAAAAAATATACTAATAAGAAATATTGCACAATAATTATCATCTTTACGGTGACACAATGCACCTGCGCTTGCACGTTTACGCTCTGCTTTGTAATATAATTGTGATCATCTAAAATTTCCTCATTTATTCGAGTCTACAATTTTCAGTTTTAACGGCAGTTTACATTTTATTTTTAGTATCTTGTTGTTCTAAAGGCAGCATTTAAGGCAACCTGTGTACTATCTCATTTCAAAATTAAATTGTTTTAGGTAATATGTATCAATCAGATTTAAACCTAATGTTGTCATTATTATTAAAATTTTTTAAGGTTTTTTTTTCCATATAATATTTAGATTATTTTTCATTGGCTGGCTTCGCCCCCATCGTCCCATAATAAATCTTCTTAAAAAACATTTCGTCTTCAAAAAAAAAAACAATTCCAATCAAATAATTGCGGAGATTAACGCGATTCACAATATAAATATATATACTCTTCAGCTTTATAATAAATATAGATTCTTAATCATGAAGAAATCAGGTATTTTACAATCAAAAACAAAAATAATAAACAACAATATGGACAAAGCGACCATTTAATTAAAAAAACATGAATTTTATTTACAATACAAACATATAAAAGATGTTACAATATCACATTAGTCTTGTACTTGCGACACCAATAAATTAAATACTATTTAACAGGCGGACCCTGGGCCCTTACTATAGTCAGTAAAGGACTTTGTAGCTTTATATTTCAAGATGACCTTTGATGACATAGAAACTTGCATGAAGCGGAAAGGAAAGTCGAAATTCTGGTACGGTTTTTTTATAGCTTTTAGATGTTTTTATATAATAAGTTTCTTCACTATAGTTAAGCTATCATCCTTACTGATTTATTTTCTAGAACTAAAGGCTTATTGTTGTCCGACATGGTCGATCTGAGATTGAAGATTGTTGATGACTTCAGACGGCAGCTGGTCTCCGAGGATCTCGAAAAGATTGATCCTTTGGTTGCCGGGTATCGATTCGTACGCTGCAAGCTCTACTCCTTCTTGGACCTGATGAAAATATTTTTTTAAGCTACACCCAGTATTCTCCATATAAAATGATAGTAACCTAGAGTAAGCCTAATATTAAGACACTCTGCCTACCAATTTCCGCTCAACTTTCGAGATATTGCGTGCTGAGCAGCAGAACAGAGCGCCGTGCTTTATCTTGTTACCAGAGCGAGGAAATTTAATTTTTAATTCACTCGAGTGGGTATCGAACCTACAACCGTTACGTTTACAATCAAACGCCTCAAACAGTATCGAAAGTCTGGAAATAGTCTAATTTCAAACGAAGTTTGATATAGTTATCTATCACCTGATAGACACACTTCTTTTAAGAAAAGCTGCTTAGCTCCATCATTAGAAAGGAAAACATCGATTTTTTTATTTTGTAAGTTAGTACCACACTACAAATGTGCAAGTTTATTATAAAGTTATTAATAATTTTTTTTTTTTGGTTCCTAAACAGAAAAAATCTTTTATCGCATTTACATATCTATAAAATATAAATTAAATTAATTATCCATACTAAAAGCTACTTACTTTCTGTATAACAGCATCCTTGGGTATGAGGAAGGTGCTCTGGGCCTGCTTGATGGCCTCCTTGCTGTACGCAGCGCCTTCCCTCTGCGGGGCCGCCACCGCCACCGCCACTAGCATGAGGCACACCACGAACTTCATTGTTGTTTTTTACAATTTTTCACAATTACCTGATAAAAAAATATTTTAATATAAATATAGTATTCATTTTTACTTTGTTTGTTTGTTTGTTTGTTTTGCTATTTATTTCTATGTTTCTCCACTTTTTGATGATTTAAGAATATTAACTGTGATTTATAAATCCGACCATGGTGAAGTCAATATTTATCTTATTTACTTATTGGAATCTGAAAGTAAAACCGCCAGCTTCATAAACAATAACAAAAAACTTTAAAACAATCAATATTGCCAATTAGATTGGACAGTATCCAAGCTCTTTAACCAATTAAGCTGTACGTTCATTTCCTGTGATACTGGTAACGTTTACACGACTTTTATTTCTTTTTCTGTGTATAAATAGTTATTTAGGAATTTAATATTGGGAAATAAAGAGGCTTTTTGATGTCCACACTACATTATAGTAAAAAATTAAAGACATGGAAACACATGCCATATTCCACTTTCTGCCAAACTTCAAAACATGCATATGCATATAAAATGACGGAACTTAACACTGTACAACATCTCATCAAATCGTAAAAACTTTAGGATTTAGAATACATACATTTTTCACAAAAAAATACACAAGCTCCCTCACAAGCAATTCGTCCTTTTCGGTAAAAAGATGAATACGTATAAAATGATCAATTTAGAGCTTAAAAACGTGATTTTGTTAAGTAAAATGATGAATTAGAAGTTCTTAAAACTATATTTACATAGACACTGTGATAGTATCTATCAATCAAATCAACACTTAGATATGATAGATGTCACATCACTATCACTCTTGCCACACAGCCTTTCCAAAACATTAATATTAGTAACCGTTATTTAAATGTTAATGCGGTTTTGTAACATCAATTTAGAAGATGATACAACCATAGTTGCTTGCGTAACACGCATATATACTGTAGTGGCCGAATGCAAGGAGAAAGTACGGAGTCACGATCCTTGTGCGAGTGTCGAATTTCAAATGTCCGTATACCATCAGTATGTATATGGGGTATGGGAGCCGGATATTTGACACAAAGGAGGCTTTTAAAGCTTTCGAACTGATTTATAAAAGCTGTTTGGTCTATTTTGGAAAATTTGTTTATTTGAATGTTGTTACAAGATAAAGCACGACGTCCAGTTCTGCTATTTAACATAGAATGTTTTGAAAATTGGGCGGAAAGTAAGCAACAAATAAAAAAAATTGAAGCTGTTTTTTTTTCTTAAGCTTGACAATATTCATTTAAGAAGCTTTTCCACTTCTTCTCCTTCATGGTTACGTTAGAAAGATTGTATTTCCTTTTTAAACCCATCTCAATAAACTTAATCTCATGGAAGATAAAATATATCATAAGAAAATAGTAGATAATCTCTATTTATAATATAATCATAAAAAAAACAATGATTTTTAATATTTTTGTCCATTTGTCTGTACATTTGATCACGCTAATGTTAGAAATGCTTTAACCGATTTAATTGCTCTTGTATTTTGGCACACTTCCCTTATAGAGAGAGAGCTAATAGTAGAACAGTAGGGCCAGACGTTATTTTATAGAGACTGAAATTATCTGTGCGCATACACCCAACACTGGTAAGTACTATCAGGGAATATGGAGTTTGGGTGGTTACTTTGTAAAAAATAGTACCAAACTTTCTTTAAATTATAAATCTCAATTTTTTTATATTTTCTTGGGAATAATATTAGAAATGATGTTGTCCATTGCCAGACACAGCATGGCTATAGCTCCGTGCTCTGATAGTACTTACCAGTGTTTGTATATGCACAGAAACTTTCAGGCTTTATAAAATAACGAAGGATTGGCTACTATCGGCTCTTAGGTGATTAACATTTAGTGCTATAGCATATTTAATGTATTTAGTGCTGTAAATTACTGTTTTATCGACTTGGCTGAAACTTTACTTTTCAATATAAGTATAGATATTGTTTTTAAAATAAAATTATTATTAAAAATGATAATAATGCAGATTAATAAATTAATAATTATTATATGGTTTAGTTTCTTGTTGTTACCAGAGCGTGGAAATTAAAATAATTCATTACACCGAATAGAAATCGAACTCACAACCAACGTGTCGTGTTTACGATCATATAAAATACAACTACGCCACGACTATCTGTATCAAATGATATAAATAAAATAAACCACAAAACACTCCATTTGAGATGGTTCTAGAAGCACTTCCTTTTATTACATAATTGGTCGAGATGTGTATCATATACGAGAAAGTAGCGTTCACATTAAGACTAAAATACTAATGCGTGACAAGTTATCTAACTTTAAAAAGGCAAAAATATATAATTTGAGCTTCGAACTTGCATTCGACACTTAATTAAAAATAAAGTTTGTATATATAAAAAAATGTTTTCTCGTTTGAAAAAGACATAACCATCTCGTCGTCGTAAACGTCTCTAAAGCCTATAAAAATGTGAAGATAGTGAAGTGTCCATACACTATATATGTATATTATAGCTTTGAACTGCGACCTCGATCCTGTGGTCAAATTTAAATAACCAAGTGACGTGGATGACACATTGTAATGTAGCCTATGGCCTACCTCAATAAATAAATAAAATAAAAATAGTAATTCCTGTTATTATCGATAAATGAATTTAACAACTTTTGATATAAATTAAATATTGTTACATGTGTTTTAATCTTTGAAATTTTAATAATATCTAATACCATGAAGAACGAACGACTCCTATACTTGTAAATCTATATATAGTAAAATAGAACGTCCTTAATAGAGACATCTGCTTCTAATTGACAGACGCAGAGTTTCTCCCATTACTTAATCAATTTTCCATATTTATTAAGTGGCTTCACATAAAAACAAATAGTAAACAAGAAAAATCAAAGTTATTTTCTAAAATATGAGCTTTATAAGTATAAAAAAAAAGTTGTCACATTTACCAAAATCAATACTTACTAGAATAAGTAGAGTCAAAATAGACAGACACTAAAACACTTTATTGTCAAATACTATTATTATAAATTATATACGAATCGTAATAATATTTAAATTACACCAAGAACAATGTAAGTGCTTACCTGTAGACTGGCAAAGTGTGGCGCGCGCGCAGCTCCTCTCCTCATATACTCCCCCTCTACATACTTTCACTAACCCCCGCTCTCCTGTGCAACTTAAGCATTATAGATCTATGAAATGTACCCATCTTAGAATTTTTTTTAAAACAAAAATTAATGATTAGCTAGTGGTCGGTTCATTTTTATGGGTTTTTAGTCTTTTTTGTTGGTAAACTTTAAATAGTTGAATGTATGAAGAAATTTAGAGTCGTCTCGTCATTTGTGTCCACTTAGCAAATCTGATTGTTAAATTGTGAATAAAGCTCGGTTTCCAGTATGTAACAGTAAAGAGTAGGTAATTCTCAGGTGAAACGAAATCCTTTTAAGTAAAATTAAGCCTTACATTTCCACCAACAAAGAGTTTTGTACTTATTAAGAAAACGTAAAAAAATTGGAACGTAGCGGGATTTGAACCCGCGCCTCTTTGGAAACCGTCCAAGTGCTCTGATCAACTAAGCCATACGATGTAATCGAGGAACGTCGAAATTCTTATTCGCTTGTTATAATTTATTTATGTTGCTAGGTGTCCAAAGAGGCGCGGGTTAAAACCCCGATACGTTCAATTTTTTATACATTTTCTGAATAAAGATTTTTCTTTTCTAAGCGTGGAATAATACTTTAAAAAATGTTAAAAAAGAGTTTTGCATTTTGCTACTCCTTCGCTCCCTAGAACTGAGCGAGTTCATTTTAACTCTTTCCGTTCGCTCCGGCCTTTCCGCCCAACTATTTATTGGTGAAAATACATGCAGTATGCGGTTTACGAGTTGAACTTAATCCTTAATAGGCCCGCTCCGCTCACGGTGGGGCCCATTAAGGATTACGTTGAACTTAAATCGAGCTTAAGCGATGCAGCAAATATATGCAATTTTAAAATGCATGAGTATTTTTTGAATATATAATTTGAATAATTTCTTTTTCATGAACTCCTGTAGATAAACAGTAACAAAGTTCTACCGCTAACCACGTAATGCCTCGAGAATCCGGCATAAAATAGAAAACGAAAGTGTCTATGTGCAAATATAGCGTAAAGCTATAAAATAAATGTAATTAGATAAATCTAGCACTGGTTTTCAAAAATGTAGCAGAAAAAAGACAATCTAGTGTTAAGACACCTCGTTCCTAACTATATATTATCAGCCTACAATTTTCTAAAGTATATAAATTAGTTACTTTTTCTTAGTTTAGTTACTCAATTAAAGGAATAGAGGCCAGTCGTGGCGCAGGGGCGCAAAGTGTGACTGTAAAATCGACTGGTTGTGGGATCGATCCCCACTCGAGGAAATGAAATATTTATTTACATATACATTTTCATTTCCTCGCTCTAGTTTCGAGGAAAAACGCCGCGTTGAGTTCCGCAACTCAATACGCAATGCCATCTGAACTCGGCGGAAAGTGGGGAACAGAGTGTCTTAACACAAGGTTCCTTCTGCCTACCCTGCTGTGTGCGGGATACAGCGTGAAGCTGATTTATTTTATTTTCTATTAGGTGTTCAGATGAAAACAGTTTGCGCAAAATTCTGGAGGTATTGCGTGCTTAGCGTAGAGATGAGAATATTCAATATTTCAGTTTACACCATAACCTGTCGTGTTTAGTCACACACATGCGCTCCTGCGCCGCGACGGCCTCATATTTTATTAAGAATATATTTTCAAAATAGAAAAACAGTTATATCAATCAATCAGTGTAAAAGCATATACACTTATCAAGAATTTTAGCGATTTTCAAACTGTTGTTGAGTTTAAAAATTTTAAACCAACTTTAAAACTATAATATATACGTGTGTTCAATAAATAAGGTGATCTTTTAAATTTTACGGGCATACATTTGATTTTCGATTTTTCAGCACATCTCTTAAACTGATGAAAATGGTAATAAATTGAAGAAAGTTCGAAAAAGTAAGTCTCGGTTGTATTCGCCGATTCTCTATAATAATCGTCTAATTAGAAAAACTGAAGATTTTAGCCGCCTGCAACTAAAAAATTAGAAATTTAGAATATATCAATATTTTTTTGAGAAAAATAAAAAAAAACTTATTTTTTGGACACACCTCGCACTTTTTTAAATAAAAACTATATTATGGTAAAAGAAAAATATAACTATTTACTATTTTAATCCGTTATTATTGGGAGTCGGTGCCAACATAGGAATGTTTTAAATGTTTTTTTTTTAGGTTTTGTCTAGTATATTTTATAGTTATCTCTTAATATGATGTTATTGTTGGGTGACACCGCAGAGCAGACAGCCAAATCGATTGGAAGTCTAATGAGGAAACTTTTACCCAGCAATGGATGGATAAGGTTTGATGAAGGGAGAGGGAGATTACATGTACATTTGAGCTTGTATGTACGTACATACGTTTTTGACTCACTCATTTTATAAGAACACACCGAACTTCAATAATATGGACATCGACATCATGTACTTGTTTAGGTATAAGTATTTTATATAATTCAGTTTTCTTGGTCTGACAGTAAATCATAATGTTGACTTCCGTTTTTTTTTCTAGTAAGGTCTCTTATCTTAAATCTGAGACATTTGTTTAGTCGATGCATTAGATACATTACCGCAATCCAATTAATTCCGCTACACGCAATTTTTTTAAGTAGGTGGAAAGGAACTCAGTGTTATTATACCTAATTATATTTTTTTAAAGTCTTATAAAAATTTTTACATAGCATATTTATTCTTTAATAAATATTAAATTATTTAATAATTAACATTCTTAGGAATAATCTTCGGGTATTTTGTGAAAATCTACCTAAGCGATGAGGCCGTCAAAAGAGAGAAATAATAACGAAATATTTTATATATTTATTCATACGCTCTGATAACGAAACAAAGCACGGTGTTGAGTTCTGCCACTCAACACGAAATGCCTCAAGAAAACGACGCAAAGTGGAGAACAGCGGTGTCTTACGAATGAACTATCTTAACATTAATTTCCCAGGTTCCCTCTGTCTACTCTGCCATGTATGGGATACAGAAAAAGCTAAAAAAAATCAATTAATGCAATAAGGAGTTCTAATAACAATCATATAGGAATTTTGACATAGCTTGAGAAGAACGTATGGCTTAATCGGCTAGAGATTCCAACCGCGAGAGTTCGATTTTCTTTTCAAATTTATTTACGTTTTCTAAATAATTTCTCACAATTTTGTGTAAAATTACATGAAAGTAAAAATAATAATATCATAACAAAAAGAAAAGTTTCTATGGAACATCCCGCCATACAAGTTATTTAGCTAAGCCTGCTCTACATATATGTATGTATGTATATTTAAATTTTAACCAAAACCGGATACATCACTTTTAAAGCGTCAAAAGAACGTGACGTCTCACACTTTCATATGTAGAGTCGAGCTCTAATAATATTCTAATGGGCAAAGCAAGTATTGGGAAACCGGCTTGCGAATTTACTTTTGTCATATTACCTATACTTACTTATTATACGCTTAAGGAAATATATCAAAATATTTGAATAATATTTATACGTACTGTGGCGCAATATTTCAGAGTCCGAAAGAAGACTTCATATAAGAATAAGAATATATTCTTATGTTTATATGAAGTTTATTATCTTTTATTTCCATAGTAAGATTTCGTATAAACATAAGAATTTCGTATTATCTGTATTTCATATATTTTGACTTTACACAACAAACACGTGGTCCGTAAAATTTTGTAAATTATTGAATGTATGTATTTTGTATATTTACCAGCTAATTACTACTTAAACTAGACGTAAAACTAGACATTATTATCTAAAATTAAAAATCCAGTTTCACGCTGTATCCCGCAAGCTGCAGGGGAGACAGAGAAAACCTAGTCTTAAGAAACTCCGTTTCCAGCTTTCCGCCGAATTTTTGGAGGCATTATGAGTCTTGGTGCTAGAGCGAAGAAATTTAAATATTAATAATTAATAATTCCTCATTCCTCAATCTTATAATTATCTCTATATCTTAATTAATTAATTCTTAATAATCCACATAGTTCTACATAGATAATACAGTATGACCTATTGAATAATACTAGCTAAGCCCTACAGAGGTTTTACGTAAATCGTTTTAATGGTTTGAGTCTGGGTCACGAGAGGACTGTTAGAAAGGCAACGCTAATTCTCGAACTCTAAGTGAAGGTACAATATATTAGAATTGTGAATTTGCAATAGTGATAATTGTTTACAGTATTACATTATGAGATGACCTTCGTTGAAGTGGCAGACCTCAGTTGACCTCCGAAAAAACAGTATCGAAGATACTGGAGGAAGGTCACGTAAAAAGCATGAGGACCCTCCGGAGGGCATGTATGAAGAGGTTGATGACAGTGGACGAGGCGAAAGAGGTGTGTAGAGGCCGTAGCGTTTGGCGCTGCGTTCTCCCTGACTCCTCCGCTAGGAATAAAGCGAGACAGACAATGCAAAGACGTTGCCACTGCACATACGAAGCGACTGGACTTAGAAAGCCATTGGTTAGGGAGTGTGGAGGAACGGAAGGTTCCTCCAAATTCTATGGGGACGGAAGAAAACAGGATAATCCATTTTACGCCTTTAAGTTTACTTTAGATTTCGAACTCTGTCAACGAGGCAAAGAGCGATGTTGAGTTCTGCCACTCAATACACAATGCCTTCAAAATTCGGCGGAAAGGGGAAACGGAAGTATTTTAATGGGAACAGAATGTATTAACACTAAGTTGAAAAAAATATTTTTATTAATCCAATTGTATAATTTTGTGTGACACGATCAGCGATCGTTTCGTTTTGAAACGAAAAATAATATATAAATGTGTTTTTAAAAAAAATATGTATGTAAAATTTACTCTACCATATTTCACATAATATATTCCTACTATAGCTTTTAAAAGACCAAATTCTCGTATGAAGTTTTAAATTTTACAATATTCTTAGGCCTAAAAAAATCATTTCATTCTTTTCCCCCGTTCACCCATAATATATGAATAGTTTAAAAAAAATATAAAAAACAATAAAACTTTAAGAGGTGATGACAAAACGTATGAGGTCAGAGGTACAGGCCATTGAGTAACGGTCCTCAGTCGTCACTCGCTTATTGCACGTAGCTTCCTTAGAACGGAGCGGTTATAATGCAAGCATTTGTATGACGATAGCGTATGTTAATTAGTAGTTAAAATTTTATTAGTAGCGAATGTCAATTAATAACCAGTACGTGGGTTCGATATTCAATCGGGGGAACGGTTGTATACTAACTAGAAAATATATTTTCGATGAGATTTTATTATACGCTATTTCCTTCATATACCATTGTAGGCAGAGGGAACCTAGTGTTAAGACACTGAAGTTTCCGCCAAATTTTTCGAGGCATAACGTGTTGAATGGCGGAACTGAACCCCGCGTTTTGTCTTGTTACTAGAGCAAAGAAACGTAAATATTAAATAACTCATTTCCCCGAATGAAGATTTTTCTAAAATTATATTATTTTCAAATTATATTATTGCATATAATTAACCTACTAACTAGACAATTTAATCATTTGATCGCATACCACGTAGAACTGTAGCTCCTCTGGTTCTGTCTTTTCCATAAAAACACTACAGTCCTACCGAGTTCTGAGTCATGTTTGAAATCGTAAAGCACTTTTACCCATAACATAAGTTAAATCTTACTATCAGTACCGGAATGTATATAACGCCATAAATAATATAGATGGTGGGATACATCCTAACTTCAATAGAGAAAGGACGGCTAGAAACTCTCTATCACCTGGGACCACTCATAAAATCTTTGAAGTATCAAACCCACCACACCAGAGGGCAAGACAGTCAGCTCATTCTGCAGAAATTCAGGGCAGTACGCGAGGCAATTAAGAAATCGTTGGCGGTAATTTGATAAAATAATTATGTCAACTGACAGACTAATGCCTTAGTCTAGTTCTACCCGTGACCACGGACTTCAGCAAAGTTTTCGTGGCGTCGGCTTTCTAAAAATTTACAATACTAAATATAGGCGATAACTCTGGTTAAATATTTTCATTTAAAATGTGTTATAATAGTAAAAATAAAAGAATTTATTAAATACATATATATAATACAGCACGTACATATTTTTGACATACAATTTTATTTCGTTTTACTTATTATTTTGTGACTGTTAAAACGAAAGGCACTCTTGGTTATTATCCTGAAAAAGATAGGATAAACAATAACATGAACATTGAGCACTAGCTCGTCTCTTTCTATCCTGCTATATGGATAGATAAGTTTAATTAAACATATCTAATAACTCCTTAAAATTGTTTTTTTTAATAATGTCAATAATCTAGTAAGCATCAATACAATATGTGTATACTATGGCAAAACTTTTTAGCTTCGTTATTTTAACACGCGGCAGGATAGACAGAGACGACCAAGTATTGACACCCATACCTATTCTTTCCATCGTATTTAAAAAAATAGATTTTAGTGGTAGTGAGTTATTTAATGAAATAACGTAACGCCGTGCCTTGTATTACCAAACTGGAGTAATTGAAGCGATTTAAATATTAGTTCCTCTTCTAGAAATCCAGTCCATAGTCACATCGATCTGTTAGAATAGTGTAATATAAAATATAAGTAAGTATCACATCTTCACTAATATTATAAAGCTGAAGTGTTTGTTTGGTTGAGCGGGTAAACGCTCTAACATCAGGAACTATTTGCTTAATATATTTATTGTATAGTATATTTATTTATGATGTAAAAAAACTGCTTCACGGTGTATCCCGCTACATGGGTAAGCAGAGGGAGTCTAGTCTAGTAAGACGCGCTGCTCCTTACTTTCCCCGAATTCTGAAGCCATTGCGTGTTGAGTTTCGATGTAACCCACTGTGGGTATACCTGTACTGAAAGTTACCTCGGGAAATTAGAATGTGTTCTACACAACTCTTGAACCACAAGAGCTATGTCAAAAACAAAAGGTAAAAAAAACGTGCTCAGTTGGTTTAAGTAAATATGGATAACTGTATCGAGTTATTGTAATCCCCCAAGAAAATATGAAAAACTTATTTCATGTATATGTAATCATAAAGTATCATTTTTATATAGAATACATATCATTCCCCTTCATATGAAAATTATGATAACAAAGTAAGTATTATGATTCCCTTGATTCATTTGTTCTACTACCTTACCATTAAAACTGATCTAGCTTTCCGTCTTTTGGTCATCTCTTTCAAATAAAAAAAAAACTTTTGTCTTACTTGCATTCAGGCTTCACACCCTTCTTTCAGAGTGGTGACAAATGCAACTCGCATTCTGATGATACAATGAGTACTGCGTATAGCAGATAATTTACTTTCAAGTCACCTACTTTTACTACCATGTCACTTGTTTCACTCCTTGGAGACAGCTATCCAAATACAAATTGAGCAACCAAGCTGACATGACGCATCTTTGTTTAATTGAGGATTGGATGTTAAACCAAGGGAACATCCTATTTGCCCGCAAGCTGAGTGATTTCTGTAAAGAGATTTTACATTCTGCAGCAAGGGTCCGCATTGTGCCGGAGTAATATCTCCCATAATTACCCCATAAACAAAAATGAAAATGGATTCTGTTATCCTGTAATTCTTTGTTAGTTATCCTTTAATACCCTGGCTATTTTTTATAATATTTTCAATGTACAGAAACGACTCTTCTACATATTCATTTGAAGTATAGATGTGCTATATATTTTTCGATGAACGATGACGATATTTTTTTGATGAACCGATTTTCATGAAACAAACTGTAAATATTTTGCTGATTTAACTTGATTTAACAAAGCAATTAGTGAAAGCTTTTAATAAATCCGTCCAATACTTCCGGAGATAAGCGTATTCATCAAATCAAATAAAAAGACACAAATATTTTTTTCTCTAATATTCTTTTTAAGTGTCCCATCTCCATTTCAGTCAAAAATACTAAATGTACGGACAAAATATTTTTCCCTTCTTTTTTATATGTATAGATATTGGCATAAACGTTGCTAAGATTACGCTTTAACTGACTTTAACATCCTAAAAACACATTCTTTCAAAAATATTTATTTTCTTAGTAAAATAGTAAATATTTAAATTTTTTTCAAGATTTCTTTTTTTTGGTGAATTTATATTTATCATGTTATTAATATATGTGATGTTTACTATATGGAAAATATTGATATACTTTTATAAAATCGCTTAAAACAGCATAACATTTTTTTAAAATTAATTATGCTGTTTTGTGCAAGGCATACTCGTATACATAAATAGTTCAATTTCAATGTCGTTCAGCAGTTATAAGCAGAAGCCGATATATTATTCATTTTACCATATTAATATCAACAAAAACAACTTCTAAATACTTATTACAAAATCCTACAATATATAAGTCTACTTATATTACGTTTCTCCGAAACCTAAAAAGCAAGGATAAATGACATAAAGAAAACGAGCATTCAGTCTAATTTGTTTTATTTGTAAAAAACAATTTTAAACAAAATAATAAATGAGCACGTGCGCTTATTGCCCGGGAAAAGATAAAGTCTTCCGGAGCAAGAAGGAGCACCTCGCTTAGCGGACGACGACTTAACTGAGCCCCCGGTGACCAAAAAGTAAGTAGGAATGAAATTTTTTGTATAAAAACGCGATCACAAACGCTTAGCAAATTTATTTTGAAATAAGATTTTATATTTTCGTAGAATAAATTATAATTAGTTTTATAATTGAATAATAAAACTAGATTGGTGTAACAAATTTTAATTTAAACAAAATGTTAAACGTTTAAAGAAAGCATTTTTTTCTTAATATATTTGAGCCTTCAGAGCAAAAGCTATCCCTTACATACACATAAGTGCGATAAATAATCTATGTGCATTCACATATACTCGCTATTCTATTAATAATTATAAAATTTGATTTGTACCTTTACGAAGGGCGTTATACTCGGAGTCGACTAAGGAGTTTCTTAACTAAATCGATCTACATCAAGAATAGTTGAATCTAGATTAAATCTTGCTTGAATCTAGTTTAAACCTAAACTAAATCTAGACTAAACTTCAATCAAACCATAATTGAGTTTGATTTGAGTATTAATCGGATCAAGACCAAATCTAGATTATTGTTTAAATCTTGTTCAGTTCTCAGTTCAATCTCAATTTGGTATATCATGTCAAAGCTAGATAAATATTTTTGTTATAGTTAATTGAGATTAATTGAAAAAAGATTGAAATTCGCGGATCGACCGTAAAGGATCTACGTCGATGAATTGATGGAGCTCTTGAGAGCGTTCGTCTTGATTAGTGTTGCCAGAGGATAGTTAACGTATTATAAATCAAATAGTTTTTAGAAACTAGGACTGACTACATAAAAAAATATGCATTATAAAGATTTTTGATCGCGAACTCAGTGCCACATCACTTAATTTTTCACTATTACCCCACCAGCATAGTTGCTCTTCATTTAAGATGACCGATAGCAAAACAATTCTTTGTCTAACCAAACCAAAATAACACAATATAACAATATTTATATAAAAAAATGTCAATAACAATGTTTTTAACATTGTGTACAACATCATTTCTAAATATCAAATAATTTATTGCTAATATATTTGAGCATCTGGCAACATTATTCAATAATAAAAACAATAAAGTAGCAGAAATGGCAACGTGGCGTCGACAGCAGGCGCCTGCAGTCACTTGACTAGCTTACTTGCTTACACGTTACTCTCACTAAAATAAATAAACTACGCTAAACTACACTAATTATAAATAATTTGTCCAACTACTAATAAATTCATAATCTATACCAATTGACGATAATCTATTAGTCTCTATTTTATAGTTTTAAATGCCAAGCTGAGGTTCAATCAGCGTGCTCACTGCGCAGGCGCGGTCTCCGCGGAGATGTCCGGCGCATCGCTTGTGACGTCACTAGGGTCCTCAGCCGGCTTCTCCTCTTTCTTCATCACGACCTTCGTCGGTCGTCGATTGATTATTGTTGGAACGTAAGATTGTGTGATTATTTCTATATCCTTCTTGTCTGCTACTTCAGTTTTGTTATTGTTTCTATCGTGTGATACGTTGTCGATGATTGGCAAGCGGGTTGTAGGTTCAACTTTGTCATTTGGTGACGGTAAATCAGTTATAGACTCATTGTCATCACCTTCGATTTCCACGACTTTTTGTTTGTTTTGTTGCTTATTTTTAAACGGCACCTCTGTTATGGAATTGAGATTCCAGTTTTTGTTCTTGCTCTTATAACCAGCGGCAACGTTCACTGGGATAAGCTCTTCAGAATCAGAAATGGTGGTAGCGCTTGAAGCTGGACGTTCAGCGTCTGGTCCATCGGTGTGATCACTAATAGATGCGACATCACCCACCAAATTTATTAGATCAGTTAGAACGTTGTTATTTCGATTAGGTTCTATTAAAGCAGAATTTTTATCAGAATCTGACGCTATTTTGATGAGTTCCACAGCATCAGTAGTACTTTCTTGGGAACCAAATGAAGTTAGTATAAATTCCGTGGTCTCAACATTTTCAAATGATTGATCAATTTCCAAAGGCAGAGCACGAGAAATTGACAGGAATTCATCTTCGTTAGGTGATATTCTAGTAACCTCTGTGCTTAAAGGGTCAGGTGAGGAATCAGTGGTATTACTATCTTTTTCAGGCTCAGAAACTTCATGTGGATTTTGATCACTAGTTTCGATGGGTATAGAACTAAATTCAGTTTCGGAAAGTACTTCTGTAGATTTAGATGCCGTGTTTGTCGTCTGATCCAAAGCAATAGCTGGTTGAGAAATTTCAGTTGATATTGTTTTATCAGATAGAGTTTCATTACTAGCCACCTCTGAAATATTTTGACTTACGTCAACTTGTGTTTCTGTCTTTTCAATTTTAGCAGAAACATCTCCGGAACTGTCTTTTGGAAGGGATGGCTCATCAAACATAATTGTTGTAGCGGGACCTTCTGTAGCATCTAAAATATCACCAGTAACTTCATCAGAGATTAAGGATGGAGAATTTAAAATTTCAGTCGGAATCACAGACCTCACGTTTAACATTGTATTTTCCTTTGTTAGAGGAGATTGTGTACTAATAGTTGTATCTCTGTAGGTGCTTGATTCAGCAGACGCGTCTGGTACGTTATTTTTAGTCGTAGATACCATATCAGATACGTAATTTATTGTCGTCGCAGGACTTTCTTTAAATATTGGTCCCTGAGTAGAACTTGAAACGCTTGACACTTTTACCTCATGATCCATTGCCACATGATCATTATCTGATGGTTGTTCGGGCATTCCTTCTTCATGGTTACTCAAAACTAAAAACAGATCGTCAGGGATTGGCGGGAAAGCCGGGTTGTGATCCATATCTTCCTCTTCAATTATTGCCGCTTTAGTAGTTAGAGGACTTATGTCAGGTATTGACGGACCCATCATTGGGACGATATTGGGAATTTTAGAAGGTACGATGTCATTTGCTGAATCTTCAGTTGATAAACTGATTTTTAAAGATGGAATATTATTATTCGATATTTTTTCAGAAGACAGAGACAGTTCAGGAGCTATTGATGGGAGGGACACCACTTCTTTGGGCTTGGAACTATCAATTTGTGATTTTGCGTCATTAGATGAACTTTCAGAGGTAACTTCTCGTGGAATAGGTGGTGCTTTCGATGATATATATTCGGCAACTTCAATATTAGATGAAGGTAGAATTTCTTTGATCTTCACATCTGTTAAGACTGGAATTTCTGATACAGGCGTTATTTCTTTAATAGTGATTTCAGGTTTGACTGGTTCGCTAGGTGGTAGAGGAGCCGCGCTTGTTTCCATATCGTTATAGGACGGTACACTTGAAACTGATGAACTAACTCCGGGTAAAGGTGTTCCATCTGAAAATTAAAATAAAATAAATTAACGACTTTTCTTCACCTACGACAGTTGATTTCGTTACGGCATATAATGGTGTACGTCAACTTACTGTAACCTAGTTACAAATGGGTTTTGAAATTAACAAATGCCTTTTTTCAACTTTTATTTTAATGGGAAAAATTTTATCCATCTAGTCTCACCAATACTAAACCACGATTTCTCTATACATACCTCCAACAGGACAATTATCGTATTCTGGGCAACATCTCCCCGGTACAAGTCGCGGCTGACAGTCATCCCGCACGAAGCACGCGATACGACGGCATACTACCTCGCCACCTTGACAGTAGCACACACGGCATGGATCTTGAGGGTCCACCAACTTCTCGCCGTTGCCGTAAATACGACCTTCTTGTTCACATTCTGGAAAATTATTTAGAAACTTTTAATGTACGTTCTAGTGAAATTAAAGACTAGCCTTTTTTACTTGAATTATGTTAGTTAGAAAAATAGAATTTATGTATTTTGTAAAAGCAATCTATTATTTTCTTTAACTATTTACCAATATTAAATTTATAGTGTATAAATTGAATTGTGTGGTTCTCTATTTAAAGCAATGTACCAAACACACTTTTTCCATATATAGCCCTTCTTTTGTATTGTAAGTTTTATTGAGGAAGCTTTCCTCCTGGCATTAATCTCGGTCTTTGTTGCCAGATCCTGCCTTCCTGCTCAACCTAGAGTAGGTTTTTACACATAGTCTTTAACGTCCTCAGTGGTTAGTCAATTATCAATATTAAGTCACGTTAAATTTGTCTTAGCTATTTCCATTTTATTATGCATGGAAAGCTGCAGCTAAAAGCTAGTATAAAGTAAATTTTCTAAAATTTTCTAATAATATTCAAAAATATAGTTTTCTAATAGAGAACCCTTACCACATTGGTACGTGGGGCAACAATGATCTGGTCTATGCACAGCCTTGCACCCAGGGCGCGGCTCGCAGCGCTGCTTGGCGCACTGTACGCCGCCGTTCGAGCACGAACAACGCTCGCACGGACTGGTGCCCGGGAACTCGTCTCCTGGCATATACACCACATCACCTAACGCACAGCTACCTAGAAATGGAAAACAATGGGAAAATATTGAGAATTTATGATGTTATGATCTTTTCCCGAAGTAATAGCAAAAGAAACAAGTAAGTATTCATCGTTATATAAATTAATTCATATAAACAATTTTATGTATTAAAATAAAAATATATGTACATTTTAAAAAGAGTGTTCTCTTTTTACAAAATACTCCTTAGTTCCAACGATAAAAGAATCCAAAATGTTCTAGGGTTTCATATTATATTCCGTAAAGTAATAATTTTGTCATGACTAATAGTCATGACAAAAATTTTTACTTTACATACAAAAATTCTTACAAAAATATATTACATATAATGCTTAAAATATTATATATATACAGTATTTTATTTTCTTAAGTGAAATAAGTAAAAGGAGATGATAAATGATCCTTTCTTTTCCTCATATGAGTACTATTCGGGAAATTACAAGCACTTGTATTTTTATTTGAAATACTACCTACTCAAAAGTATTCGAAGGCTGGAAGCATAATTGTCTTCATTCTTTTATAGCTTTCGTTTGATTTTTTTTAGTTTTTTATTTTATAGCTTTCGTTTTTTTCCGCACAGCAGGGTAGGCAAAAGGAACCTAGTATTATTCAGTTAGTGACACTAAGTTCCCCACGCACCGCCTACTTATCGAGAAATTACATGTTGAGTGATGAGTTTGAACGCAACGACGCGCTTTCTCTACCAGAGTAAGGAAATGAATATGACTCCCAATTTTGCAATCGGCGCGTTTGCAATCATATGTATATAGTATAATATAATTAAGTTTAAAAAATAAACTAATTATCGATATATATTTTTTAAATATAGAAGATAACACGTATATGTATATACCTACCTAATATAGGTATAACTGAAGTAATAGAAAAAAAAATTATAATACCTTCTTTCAATCCCAAATCCACCATAGTCACGTTAGGCAGTGGTCCTGAAATAAAAAAAATAATTTAATTATAAAACTATAATAATAAATAAAAAAAGGATGACACTAACGTAATGCGGCGCAGTATCGGATTGTACACTCAACAGTTACGGTTCAAATTCTAACTCGAGTGAAAAAAATATTTCCTTACTCTAGTAACAAGATAATGCGTGGCGTTGAGTTCCGCTATTCAACACGCAAGGTCTCGAACATTGTCAGTCGCTCGATGGTCGGTTTGTGGAGAACGAATGTTTTATGATTAGATACTCTCTGCCTACCCTTCCTCTATAGTAAGATCTGATTTTTTTTAGTTAAACATCCCGCATACAAATTCAAACAAACGAGATCAATAAAATGAAAATATTAAATATTTAATGCCTCCGAGTGGGCATCAAACCCAAGACTGTCGTACAATAGCACACTTATGCACTTGCGCCACGACGCGACGGCCAATATAAGATGTAATATTAATTAAAGCAGAGATGTATATGACTTACAAAAAAAACTTATACAATTATTTAATGGTCCACGATGGTCGTAGGTACAATTACCACTTGGAGAAAAATATAATATTTTAGTATAACTAAAAAAACTTCAATATAAACGAAGCTATTATCTATCAGCTCTTATAATTATGTTCCGCCGCACACCACAAAACGTTTCAAAGATAAACGGAAATTAGAGAAAGTGAAGTAGTATATCACAGTACTAGATTTCCGCTTCCCGATACTTCCCCATTTTTTTAATACGGTAGATACGTTAAGATAACAAATACCTATTACTGGTTATGTCGAACACATACTACATACATATTTCACACTTAAAAAATATGTTTGAGTTTTTTTTTAATAAAATACATATTTTATTATAAAGCGAGAGGAATTCGCGTCCTGTTTTCCTCTTTTTTTAACATTACAATTTAAAACAGATTTTATTATGGTTTTGATGTATGTTATAGTATGGTTATGGTTTTGGTTAATAAAAAAATCAAATGTTTCCCCAGCCTGCGTAGATAGAAAAAGCACAGCGTCGTCGTTGGGTTCCTATATCTAACGAAAAGTATTTTTAAGAAACCTAGTGTTAGAAAATCCGTTCCTCGCGCAATTTCCTAAACATTGTTTTTTAAGTAAGGAATCTAATATCTCGCTTTGTCTGTATGACCAAAAATTAGATAGAAAATAAACAGGGAAAAGAAATTAAATATTTCATTACTCTGAACGGGAATCAAACCCACAACTTAGCGTGCCCTTATGTATATTTATCAAACTTCATCTGAACTAAACTTTTTTTCAAAGTAGAAATAAATATTTTCAATAAATCGTAGTCCAATAATCCATTTCGAGACTACAATATGCTGGTACTTGTAGTACACGGACGAGCGGTCAAGCGTGAGCGGCGTGCAACATAAATTGCGTGCGTCCATTACGTAGGCGATAATTACATAACGTTAGATGTATGTATGTATGTCTGTACGCATAGAAAAGCAATGAAATGGGCTCTATATGTTTGCACTGCACTGCACTTTCAGAACGTCATTCCGAAATGAGTGGCAGAACTCAACACTACACCAGAGGAGAGAAATGAAAACTATATTATATTTTTATTTATTTTTTATTTCATTTTAAATTTACGCTATGTCATCCCATATAACATTATATTGAAGACGAAACTTAGTATTAAGGATCATTAAAGCGAACTACCCTAAATATGTAGGTAGGACCACACACAATCGCAGACACACACGCTACATACACTGTCACCGCCGATGGAGACGAGGCACGAGGAGAACGCAAATAAAATTCCAAAAGGGCATCAAGAGCCCTATACTGGAGGCCTATCTCTGGCCGAGCGAAGCGAAGTCCTAAGCTACAAACGGTGTACGCAAGTCCGAGTTTCATTTGTTGGTACCTTCCAAGGTAACAAAGCTCTTGTAGCTTGGCCTCCCAAAGGCCATTGACACAGTAGGACCAACAGCATACTGCTAAATCAAAAAAATAATAATATCAAGTCACACCTTTTTTCACGGCCCATGTACCTATTGTGGTTGAGTAGCGGAACTCACCTCGCTAAAATTAAGTTTTTTATATTAAATTGAAAAAAAAACATATTCAACATCCCTACAGCAGCGACAATGTAAACATCCTTCCTGTTCTGAGTATGGAACAAAAGTTATGATAATATCGATTTATAACATTCTAGGAGACGTATCATGTAACTGACTAATGCTATTCTAAAAATATTATCAGTTCTTGTTAATCTTATGTTATTTATTAACGGATATAGCTATCAAGTTAATAAAACGATAGGTATATATATAAAATGTTAGAATACTATTTTATATAACGTATACGAATTTCAACTTTTTAATATTCTCAGGAGAACCACCGTACGAGCTGGTTGCTGCATTATGTTCATTCGACGATTCAAAAGTGCTTGCAATAGTCTATTTGAATAAAAAAATGTTTTGAGTTTGGACGTAGCGAGAATCGAACCCGCGCCTGGAAGGGGTCCACGCTTTTTAACCACTGAGCTATACACCCTTATCAAGTCATTTCGAAAGTTATGGTAATATTGTTTTATAATTGTTTTATATTCTGGGATACGTATAATTTTATTGATAAACCCTGTTATATGTGAATAACATCACTTTCCGTTAGTCGTATATCATCTAATAACGATTATAACTAAGATAATTAAGCGATATATAAAATAAGAATATTATTATAGAAAACATAAAAAATGTACATAGCAGGACTCGAACCTGCGCGTCTTTGAAACCGTCCAAGTCCTCTGGCCACTAAACCATACGTTCTTATGAAGCTACGTCGATATCCTTATAATTATGCTTATTACAATTTACGTTATTAGCGGGTTCGAGTCGTTCAATTTTTATATTTTCTAAAATATATTTTATGTTCTTAGTGTGAAATAGCACTTTAAAAATGTTAATAATGCCAGAATATTTAATAATTATTTTAAATTGACTTCAAAATAGAAGGGAGTTGTTAATTTGACATAATATATTTATGTACCTACATGAGATTTGTTTAGGCTCCCAAGCACATGCTCTGAATTTTGTGCCTATGTCGTGTGTTTATCCACATATTTCTCGAAAACAATAGGTCACAGTGAGATGCTCCATTTGCTACTTTAAATTTTAACGCAGGGGCATAAATAAGCGTGCGACTGTAAGCGCGACGGTTGTGAGTTCGAGTACATTAATAGGAACGGAATGTAGTCTTAACACTAGTATGTGAATAATTTTGACGCTATTATAACGCAAGAGAGAATCATCATACCAGTACCAGTAGAAAATTGCTATAATCAAAAATTTTATATTTTTCTTGATCTGGTAGAAATAGTGTAGTGTAAGGTTACGCCACCCAGTGACTTAACACGCAATGCAATGCACATTGCATGTCCCAACTGCACTCATATATCACCAATTAAACATTTTTCAACATTACAGAATATTTAGTATAAATTGTAATAATAAATAATATATATTTTTTATCAACTTCATCCTGTATTCCGCATACAGCAGGGTAGAATAGAGGGAACCAAATGTTCAGACAATCCATTCCCCTCTTTCCGCCGAATTTTTCAAAGCTGTTGCTTGTTGAGTGGCGGAACTCAACGCCGGAAAGTTTTCGCTAATAGATGAATCACGAAGAATATATACGTATAAATGCATGTGAGAATCAAAATCAGAATATTCTTTATTCTTGATAGAAAAATGTCAGTAGTGTCAGTTCTACAGGAAGCTACCAAGCATGTTATACTATTTAGAATTCGACATGAAATCAAATAACTTGCTAAAGGTAAATATTTCCTTTATTTCGTAACATTTGTAGTTTTAAATTTCACGGTATTATCGTCGACGTAAGTAATTATCGTATTACGACCGATGAGCCGACGTAAACATTTCAAACAAATATCAATAACAAAGTTTTGTTTTTTACAATTTTAAAGTATTATTTGCACGCTCAGAATGGTGATCATATTCAGCTTCACGCTCTATCCCGCATATAGCAGGGGGCGGAGAGAACCTAATGTTAAAACACTACGTTCCCCGCTCTCCGCCCAAATTCGAAACATAAGGTGTGAGTGGCCGTTTTGTCTTGTATCTAGAGGAAAACTGAACTCACGCAAACATATGTAATGATAAAAAAATATATTTACAGTACATTCAACGAGTCTTGGCCGACTTGACGTTTTCTGACCTTTTGCGCAATGTTCACGGGGATTGGAAAGCCTAAAATAACCAACAGTATGAAGAGCTACAATCAAATTTACGCAAAAATCGCACAGAAGCAAAGGCAGGCAAAATGAAAATTAAGAGAAGAGCTAATTGACAGCCACTGTACGAGATATTAACAACAAAATATATGTATAGTATAGTATACAGCATTTAGCACGTTCAAAAACCATGATAATATAACGTGGCGCAGCGGCATAGCGTCTGAATGCTAACCCGATGATTGTGCGTTTGATTCACACTCAAGAGAATTCACATTCACAAAAAGCGCGGCGTTGAGTTCCGCCACTCAACACGTTATATATCATATCTGGGCGAGAAACTCTTAGTTATTACCATTTAACCACACGGGTGAAACCCCAGATAAAAAGCACCGTATTTGAAGCTACAACCATCAAGTGCCTCATTATTTATTTTACTTTTAGGTAAAATAATAACGAAAGCACATATGTAAGTATACAAGCATCCTTAAACCTGAACCTTGGCTTTAGAGCAATAAAGCACAGCAGTGTCGAGTGTCGACATTGACTTGACCTCGACTGCGACGCGCCCTCAGCCCTCGAGGGTGAACTTGGAGAGGCCGCTACCTCTCGACCAGAACAATATAAATTACTCACATACGTACATACGTATATTCTACTGATATTATAAAATTTTCTGAGGGTAAACAGTATGGGATTTCGGTGAAATTTTATAGTATTATAATAAAAATTTTACAGCTTATACATTAGAATAACACGTAGGTATCATTTATTTATGTAAAGATTTTTTATAAATTAGATTGTAATATAACAATAAGTTTAAGCGGAAGAAGCCACGAATGGGTTGCTAGTTTGTCTAGATAAGTAGTTAAATTTGCTTGTGAACTCTATGAAATTTGATTATCAATTATTATTATTTTTAATATTCAAGCTGTATCACGCAAATAACAGGATAAGTAAAGGAAACCCGGGAACCTGTTCCTGATTTTCCGGTAGGCATTGTGTGGCGAAGCCTCAACGCCGCGCTTTGCCTCGTTATTAGAGCGTAGAAATGAGAATATTAAACATTTCATTTACTCGAGAGTGAATCGAATCCACAAACTGTCGCACAAACTGCACACGCTTGTGCCTCTACACTATGACTGACCTTTGACCAGACGAAATAGTGAAGAACTATTTTAGTAATATTTTTTTTTATTTACCTTCACGCTTTGACCCGGATATAGCAGAACAGGTGTGGAGGACAGTGTTAAGATAGTCGTCTCGTAGTTTGCGGGATACAGCGTGAAGCTGATTGTTCTTATCTATGTGCTAAGTATGTAATGTAAGCTATGTTTGAAACTGTTGAGACTGTTGTAGAGTTCCTTTTCGGCTCTCCTCAGGGGAATTGCTCTCCGAGCCGGTGACGGCTACCTACGGTTATGACTGACACTAATGACATATCAATGTAATTTGACTCAAAACTGACAAACGCCTATTTAGATAAAGAATATTTCGATTATTTTTGTGAATCATCTCTCCGTTCTCTATTTTCTCCTATTTTTAAAAATGTTTCACGTTGTTGTTATCGAAAACTATTTAGAATTTGGTTTTGCTTGAGCATGAAAATATGATCCAATTTCACAAACACTGTTTAAAACATGTGTTTCAGCATTATTGAAGCCTGTTACTTTGCAAAAGGTCACGTGCTACCGTCTTTCAACAGTCACCACCTGATAACAACATATCCTATAAAATTATTTGTATATTAAGGAAGATACGTGTAATATTAATTTTCTAAAGACATTTATTGTAAGTATGGAACGGAAGTGCGGGATAAGCTGATTTATTTAAATATTTCATCTCCTCAATTGGGGATTGAACCCACAACCAGTCGATTTTACAGTCACACTTAGTGCCACTGCGCCACGATTGGCCTCGAAGAAATGAAATATTTAATATTTCAATGTTCTTCGCTCTGAGTTCTGCCTAACCACTAGGTTCTCTCCGCCTACCCTGCTGTGTGCGAATGGGAACGCAATGTCTTAACACTAGGTTCCTTGGTGCCTCTACCTACTTTGATATTTGCAGGATACAGTATGAAGCTAAAAATAAAAGATAAGAATTGTATATGGAGAAGCTAAAAAAATATACAACAAAGATTAATATTGGTAGATACGAATACTTTTCTTATTTCTGGTTTGACTGGATGAAATCTTCTATGTCTTACTTATCTATAGCAAATATTATAAAAATAAAAATTTGAAAAAATGTTGTTTTTGTTGAATAGCTCATTTATCAAGGTAGGCTATAGTCAGTCGGCTTTTACACTACGATAATCTTTCCGATTTATCCAACAGCCATCAAAGTTACGGTGAGCACTTAGAATGTGTAACATATATCATAAATAAATCAGTTTCACGCTGTATCCCGCACACGGCACCGTAGGCAGAAGGAAAATAGTATTATAAGACACTCAGTTCCCCATATACAATTCTTATCTTTTTATTATCTATACATAAGCAGCAGGTAAAAACTAATTCATACATATTTTACTAAATAAAAGCTTACAAGCCAGAGTAAAGGTATAAATATTAAAAAGACCATCGAATATTTTCAGCTTCACGCTCTAATTTTTTCCCTTGCCCGATTACCCCAATTTTATTTTGGCACAGTTTTACGGTGTGAAATTTGTTACTAAAAACACCTTTTAAAGAAAATATTGTTTAAAAAAACGTAATCAGCACGTAAACGTAAGCACCTACATAGGTATATACCAAAGATAGTAGGTTCGATTTTTCCTCGAGGAAATATTTACAAGAATTTAGGAAACATATTTATATTGTACTACCCGTCCAGCAAACCTAACTTAACACGCATTCTCACAAAATATGCAGAAAATCAAATAAAATACACAAAACAGAAACGAAATAAACACAAAACCTTACAAACAGCGCTATAAATTACAATTTAAGCTCATTCAAAGCCTTTATTAAGACGTATACTGTATACAATGTCAGTCAACAAACTGAGCATCGATTCATCGAAGTTTCTCGAAAGATGAGCAATTGAGTTCAGGGTTACATAAAATTTAAATCACTCAAGTGATGAATATTACTCCTTTATGCATATATGTAGCTACAAGACAAAATGTCTTTGTTTTGTAGTAATTTGTTTGTATTACCGCATCCGCTGCAATATTGTGGCATAAGCCGAAAGAACTAATATATATAACTAAATAAATTAAATAAATTAGCTTCACGCTATATCCCGCACACAGCAGGGTAGGCAGAGGGAACCTAGTGTTAAGACACTCCGTTCCCCACTTTCTGCCGAATTCTGGAGGCATTGCGTGTTGAGTGGCAGAACTCAACGCCGCGCTTAACCTCGACACCAGAGCGAAGAAATGGAAATATAAATTTAAGTAAATATTTCATCTCCTCGAGTGGGGATCGAACCCACAACCAGTCGGTT
>JAATLQ010004325.1:35282-48898 GCA_013421005.1 Heliconius erato x Heliconius himera | reverse complement strand
AAATAAATTAAATAAATTAGCTTCACGCTATATCCCGCACACAGCAGGGTAGGCAGAGGGAACCTAGTGTTAAGACACTCCGTTCCCCACTTTCTGCCGAATTCTGGAGGCATTGCGTGTTGAGTGGCAGAACTCAACGCCGCGCTTAACCTCGACACCAGAGCGAAGAAATGGAAATATAAATTTAAGTAAATATTTCATCTCCTCGAGTGGGGATCGAACCCACAACCAGTCGGTTTTGCAGTCTACCGGCCTAGCCTACTAGTCGACCGGCCTCTATATATAACTAATATATATATAAATTAATTTCTAGCTAGTCGTGGCGCAGCTGCACGAAATGTGACTGTAAAATCGACTGGTTGTGTGTTCGATCCCCACTCGAGGAGATGAAATATTTACTTAAGTTTATATTTCCATTTCGTCGCTCTGGTGTCGAGGCTAAGCGCGGCGTTGAGTTCTGCCACTCAACACGCAATGCCTCCAGAATTCGGCAGAAAGTGGGGAACGGAGTGTCTTAACACTAGATTCCCTCTGCCTACCCTGCTGTGTGCGGGATACAGCGCGAAGCTGATTTTTTAAATTCATTTTTTAAAAAACTGTGCTTTATATAACAGTCGTGGCGCGGGGACTTATGCGAGTCATGCGAATATAAGTACGAAAAGTTATGTCTTTGATTCCCACTCGAGTAAATGAAATTTCTTTCATCTCCTTCTGGTAACATGCATACGCAATGCGTCCAGAAATTGGCGGAAAGTATATAAACGTAAAAAGGGAAGTACCTCAATGAGAACGAAATTTTAGGTACATTTGTTAAATGTTAGCTTTATATGGCGATAATAAATAAGACATTTTATCAATCATTTAAAATAATACAAAAGCGATGCTAGTAACGTAAATAACATTTAATAATAATTTCGATGAAACTTGATAAGAGCGTATGGTTCAGTGGTCAGAACGCTCGGACGGTTTCCAAGAGTCGCGGGTTAAAAAATTTATACGTTTCTAAAAGAAATCCATTTCTGTAATATTTTTCTATTATTAGTGTAGAATAAATATTCTAAGAATGTTAAAAATATAAAAACATTGAACAAAGCTCCGTTGTAGACCACTAATGTTCAAAGCAGAAGTTGATCTACATTCGAAGATAAATACAGATATCTTTAAACATTCGCAATTCAATATTTAAAGGACCTCAATGTATATTAACATAAACGCAAACTTTAATATATATTTATATATATGAGAATGGGTAGAGTGTAATACTCTAAACCCCGATTTTTCACAGCAATTTCGTCAAACATTTCCCCCAACCTACCTTTGTGACTACTCCCAACCTATCAGAAAACAGCTACTGTTTCAAATATTGTATGAAACTTACATCCAAAAAAAACTACTATCATCCATTGCGAAGTTCCGCTGTTCAGATGTTAAAATTTGAAGGGAAAACCGTCAATGTACCATGCACATAGGGATGTTAGAGGGCTAAGGGTCACCAGAGAGGAGACTAGATACAGGTTGATACGACAAATCGATACCTCGCCCCTCGTAGCTGAATTTATATGTGTTTTTGTAGATATCTCATACCTAATAAACGCTCGTTTCCTTTTAGCGAAATTAATGTTTACTTGAACAACAATAAAAGATGAATAACTGATCTAATTGGGTTCTTTTTAAATGTGAAATAACGTATTTCATTTTGTTGTTTCATTGATCGTTCGATCAATAGGTTTGGTTGTTTAGAAACCTAGTGTTATGACACTCCATTTTCTTTTCTGATTAATTTTAGAGACATTGCCTGTTAAATGCCAGAACATAATACCGTGTTTTATATTGTTACGAGCAAGAAAATGAAAAGAAAATAATTGAATCTAATGTTAAAATTAGCCCTGAGGACTCCAGCTCATCCACATTTATATAACGTAAAAGAAAACTAAATAGATGTTCGTACGGAATTATTTCTAATTACATTTTTGTACTGAAAAGGACTATTATTTGTGAAGTCCCACCACTTAACACACCACTTCTCGGAAATTCAGCGGAAAGTGACTACTCCTTAATTCCTGCTTTTTACATGCTACATTGACATTAAGAAATATTATAGGTTACATTTTGGCAAAATTTGTGTGATTGTTTCATATAAAAATATAAGACATTTTTCTTCTTCAGTAAGAATTCACCAGACGTCTGAAATTAAATTGTTTCAAACGAATAGTCTAGGTAATATGAAGCCGTCGGGGCGTAGTTGTACCGGATCTGAGTTTAAGCGCGACGGTTGTGAGTTCGATGCTCACTCGGGGGAATAGAGAAGGTAATTTTTTTTATCAATATAAAAAACGGCAGTAAGCAGCTTAAAATTTTTCATTAACCGCTTTACAATACTCTGTTCACCAACTTTTAAGACATAAGAGAGACAACCATCACTTCAACATTTCTAGAATTGAATTAAAAATAATAATAAATTATCTTCCTATTAGAAGCCAGTCTTAGCGCAGGGGCACAATGTGTGACTGTAAAACCGACTGGTTGTGGGTTCGATCCCCACTCGAGGAGATGAAATATTTATTTACATGTATATTTCCATTTCTTTGCTCTGGTGTCGAGCCAAAGCGCGGCGTTGAGTTCTGCCACTCAACAAGCAATGGCTCCAGAATTCGGCAGAAAGTAGGGAACGGAGTATCTTAACACTGGGTTCCCTCTGCTTACAATGCTGTGTGCGGGATACAGCGTGAAGCTGATCTTCTTATATAATTTAAATAAACACGCACTTATCTAATCATGCAAAAGTAATAGCCACACTATTACATTAAATGCGAAACATTGAAATTAAGCCGGCGCCGGCGCCGCGCGCGCCATTAACTGATTAGTTGATCACCATACTTAAACTACCTGCAATTTCCTATTACATATCCTAGTTATCTTAGAATAGTTAACATGGAGACAAGGTGTTTTAATAAAAATGAATCTTCAAAAAATACAGGCAAAACGCAGCGTTAAATTACGCCACTCAATATTTAATGACTTGAAAATTGAGCGGAAAAAGGATTTTTTATAATTTTATTCTAGCAGTAACTTGCTGGATGGGCCAAATAAATTTTGTAGTATTATGTTGACACTATGTACCCCCACGCACTGCCCAATTATCGACAGGTTGTGTGTTGAACAGAGCTAAACGCTGCCATTTATTCAAGTATTAACACCCGTCCAATACTTTAAAGATAAATCGCTTCAACCAAAGGAAACTCTATCTATCTATATCTATTAAGATAACGTAATTAAATGACCACAGAAATAGTTTCTAAAGCGTCCTTATCACAATAACGGTAGTAAAGTGCGAGAGGGACGATAACGCGAGCGTACAAACGTCACGTACAAGCTACAGGCCGTACGCCGTATGTACTCTTGACACACATCGTTGCTATTCCTTTGGACTTGTGTAGAATAGTTTACTTTGAGAGAGGTAGATTTAGATAAAGGTATATTTAATTTTATACTAATAGTATAAAGCTAAAATATAAGAATTTGTTTGGCTGAACGCTCTAATCTTAGGAACTACTGAGAAACCATTTTGTGGATAGTTTGTCTTAAAAAAAGAGCAAGTGTTGAGTTTCTTGTCAGATACTCTACTGGTTTGCAACGATTCAAAGTGGTTTCAGAAATCTATTTTAATAAAGTAAATATTGAAAATAAGCTTTTATTTGTATAAATATTCATACGTCGTACTTTTCAAAGATTCATACTTTTTCCCGTGCAGGAGGGCAAGCAAAGGGAACCTAATTAGTGTTAAGATACTCCTTTTCACATTTCCCGCTTAATTTAGAGGTGGAACTAAACGCCGCGCTCTATTTACCAGACAAAAGAAATGACAAAATTTTTAAATATCACCCGATTGGTGATCGGACCGACAACCGTTACGTTCACACTCACAGGCTGCCCCACTGCGCCACGACGGCATTATTCATTGTAAGAACAGCATCAACAGTTCATAAAAACAGCCATTTTTAAAGAGAATCATAAATATGTCAAAATTTTGAAGAACATTCACGCTGTATCCCATATTTAACACTGTGGACAAACGGAACATAGTGTCAAATCACTCCGTTCCATACAAATTTATCGAATGGTTATATATGAAATGAATTGTAAATAAAACAAATCAAATCAGCTTCACGCTGCATCCCGCACACAGCAGGGTAGGCAGAGGAAACCTAGTGTTAAGACACTGCGTTCCCCACTTTCTGCCGAATTCTGAAGGCATTGCGTGTTGTGTGGCAGAACACGACGCCGCGCTTCACCTCGACACCAGAACGAAGGAATGGAAATATAAATTTAAGTAAATATATTATCTCCTCGAGTGGGGATCGAACCCACAACCAGTCGGTTTTACAGTCACACTTCGTGCCGATGCACCACGACTGGCTTCTTGTCGACTGGCCTCACGATTGTAAATAAAGTAGAGAATATTTAAAGTTAGCATTCATTATGCAATCGATTATGCAGTGCAGTACCTATGCACTATTGTGTTCCGTTGTGATGCTCGAATGAATCCGAAAGTATGAGTCTTCAATACAATAAAATTTTAATAATGTTACCAGAATGTATCGCATCGATATTATTGTATCTAATTAAATGAAAAACATACTTATTCTGCTCGTATTTGGATTATTTTATAAATGCGGAAAATGTCTTAATATGATTTTTTTTCTCGAATGGGAGTCGAACCCAAATCCCTTCGCGTTTACAGTCGCCCGCTTGTGCCCCTGTACCACGACTGGTCTCGTGAATTTTGTAATATCTTCAGTAGGCAATATTTTGTTAAGTTAAAGAAACATTACTTAGACATTTGGTTGAACTATACATATAAAAATACGAAATAATAATAATAATACAAAATTTCAATAAAGATTTTAAATAAAAACATACATCGAGAAATTCATAAAATAAAAACTTAAATGAGAGCGTCGTGGTGCAAGGGCACAAGTGTGTAACTATGACGTGACGATTGGGGTTCAGTTCCTACGCGGGAGAATGAATTATTATTTATTAATATTTTCATTTCCTCGCTCTGGTACCAAGTCAAAAATTCTACCACAACTATGCCACAAGGTTAGGTAGATGTTGATGTATGATTAAAACTAAGTTCCCTAACTACTAGCTTAACACTAGGTTCCCTCCGCCTACTCTGAAGTATGCAGGGTACAACGTGAAACTGATATATGATGATGATACCAAAAACTTAATAAAATATTTCGCTAATAAAAACTAGACACACTTTTGGTGACAACAAAAAATGGAAGCTGCATAGCAATTTGCTAAGCTCTCAGCCCCAAAGTTGCAAAAACCTATCATGTCTTTTCATTTCGTTGTACTGTAGACTGTGGGCAATATACTATTTAGTTTTTCATAACTACATTATTGAGGCCAATCGTAGCGCGGAGACACAAGCGTGGGACTGTAAGCGTGACAGGTTGTGGGTTCGATTCTCACTCGAGGAAATGAAAACAACAATATTTTCATTTCTTTGCTCTGGAAACGAGGCCACTCAACACGCAATGACTCCTCAATTCAGTGAAAAGTGGAGAACGGAAGTGCCTTAATGGAAATGGAGTATCTTATCGCTATGTTATATCCAGGTTCCCTTTGCCTACCCTGCTATGTGTGGGATGTATGCCGCACATAATAGAGTATAGTACTTTGTTAGCTTTACACTGTAGCGTAAAACTAAAAAAAATACTACAATATATAGAAATACTATGTATTTCTATCTGTAGAAAGCACGTATAGTTGTAATTAGTTTACCGTAATTACACGATATACGAGTATAACGCTCTTAATGACAATATCCTTATATGACAGTTAAATATAGTCACTGTATGACAGATGGTTCAAATTTATATAGAGTAACCAACTTAACTAAGTAAGCTTAGTAACTACTTAGTAATATTTAGTCTAAAATATTGTATAACTTTGTCAATTTATCAAAGTAATATTCGATTTATTTTATACTTGCTTTTATGTGCGGTTTTGCTTTTATAGTGATGTTCTTATAAATAGCAGTGAGTTTGACATATGAGTCATGATACATTATACAGATAGTGGCATATAGGTTTATTCTTTTTAAGGTTCACACTGTTATCCCGCACATAGCAAGATGGACAGAGAGAACCTGGGAACCTAATGTTGAGAAACTCTGTTCCTCACCTTCCATCGTATTCTCGGGGTATTGCGTGTTTAGTGGTGGAACTTAACGCCGCGATTAGACCCGTTACTAGAGCGACGAAATAATAAAATATTAAATATTTCATTTCTTCAAGGGGGAATCAAAACCACAACCTGTTGCTTTGACAGTGGCACGCTTGTGCCCATGCGCCACAACTGGCCTCACAATATATAATTGTTTTAGCTGTAATTTTTGAGGTTGTTTACCCACTATTATAATAATAACATTGCTACTCAATGTTAATATTATTTTTTTAAAATCTTTGGTATATTTAATCAATATTCCGTTTTCTGAAGTTAACTTCTACACCAATTTTATAGGACGGATGACGAAAATAGAAACCACAGATCGTAAAAACGTTTGTATTGGGTATTATACTGTCCAAACATTTTCCTTATGGAATAAGATATTTAAAAAAAATCGCTTGTGTATTACTTTAAGCCGATAAAGAGCTAAATAAAAATTGTTCTTTTGTGCTTAGCCATCATTATGAACATAGTAGTATTTAGTATAACTAACGTCGATTTGCAAGACCCAACAGCTTATAACAAAATCTCGTCCAATTAATAGTAAATATGAAACTTATTGTAGTTCTCCAATAGTAACTGTAAAAGTTTAATTACATATGAGTCAGACAGTTCTAAGGTGTAAAGATAGTATAAAGACGTTTATTTATAAGAATTTAACGAGCTATTTTGATATCCCATCCAATGCATAGTAAAAATAATTGTCCACTAAATATCATTATAGTCCATATTTTACTATCAAGTCGATAGTGCATTCTATACTTCCTACTTTTATTATTAATTTAAATAAGTTTATGAGGATGGACTATTCTACTAATGTTATATAAATATAGATGCTTAAGTTGGATATTAGGTTACAATTCCACACAAAAACTGCTGAACAGATTTAGATGAAACTTTACAGTAATATACATCAGAATAACACAGCCTACAATTTATGACAAGAATAAAAATTTTATATTATTTAGCTATAGTTAAAGTCACGTTTGTGTCGCTAGCCTATTATAATAAAAAAAATGGTAAAAATCTAATTGCAGATGAGTCAGATGGGCCGGTCGTCCGCGTGAGGCCGCGGCACGCGCGGAATGTCGCTCGTCCGGCCGCCCCCCGCCGGCGTCTAGCGTATTCTATGGGAATCGCATGCCATCAGCCCATCGAGGAGCCCTTCCCACAATCATTAAGCGCCTATGTTTGGTTTGTACCATAAAAACTGTATGGTTTCATGCAAAATGTGATATGGATACATTTTGTTTTTGATATACTCTTTATTATTTATTGCGGCGTTGAGTTACGCCACTCAATTTGCAATTCCTCCAGAATTTGGCGGAGATTGAGGAACGGAGTTTTTTAACACTAGGTTCCCTATGCCTGCCCTGCTGCGTGTGGGATACAGTGTGAAGATGATTTTTGATACTCTTTATCATATAATAGTCCAGAATATTGATGACAAACGTGAACTTGTCCCTAACAGAGATTTCTTCCAGTCCACCTATGGGTGTGAGAGAAAGTTAGAACTTTGCAGTCCTTAAAGTATTTAGTAATGTATTTATTTATAAATAACATAAGCGTGCTCGTAAACGCGATGGTTTTGGACCCGATCTTCAATCGGAAGAATGTTTATATTTAAATTATTTCTTAAATATTTTCTCAAAAATTGGGGAAAAAGTAAGAGACGGGGTATTTTATCTAACACTAGGTTTGCTTAATTTGCTATGTGGGAAAAAGCGTGAAGCTGCTTTTTTGTAAGGTAACATAAAATATTTATTAAAATTTTACACGTATCATTGACCCGCAATTATGTAGATCGCTACAATAAAAACATATACAATATTTTGGGCAAAAACATAAAATCTTTAAGTGTTGACTCATCGGAGACGTTGCGCGTTGAAATTTGAAGCAAAAATGTTGAAACAAAAAACAAATCCAATCCAATAAAATATGGCATTAAGGAAGTCATTTCGCTTTACTAGGCGTCACATAGTGTCATCAAAAAAACAGACGAACAGACGTTTTAATACCACGGACCCGTCGACCTTGACCCCCCTCGTCAAAGTCATGTATTAGCCCACGCCACTCCCACGAAAACGCGCTAATCTCAGAAATAACACTTTTATATCACCATATCACGAATTCTTATGATGATTTCGTCATAAATATGGATCATACGATGCCAGGTATTTTAAAAGGAAGATTTTTTTTATTGATATTGAGAAAAATGTAATAACAAATGATATAAGTTAATGATGTAAGGTAAGCGTTATAGAATAATATTGGAGTTTGTGTTTGAGTCTGTCATGGCGCAGTAGCGCAGTGTTTGTAAAAGTTACGATAGAGGGTTCTATTCCTATGGAAAATGAGGGAATGTATTAATCTTATTTTTTCTTTATAATAATAAGAAAAGGCATGGCGTTCGGTTCGGTCAGCTCCTCTGCTCAGGAGAGCCTATATTAAAAATATGTAGTGTAATTTTACAACACGAATATAAGTAGCATTATATTTAAAAAAAAAGATTAAAATAAAATTTCTAACTTTTTGTGAAGACGTGTATGGTAAGTGGCAGAAATCAACGCCGCGCTTTTACGAGGAAAACAAAATATTAATTATTTAATTTCCTCTAATGTGAATCGAATCCACAACCTATCCATTTTTCATTTACACACTTGTGTGTGCTCAAATTATATTTTTATATATATATATATATATATATATTTTAAATAATATTGTAAGTATGATATCACATCATTTAATACTTATTTATTCACATTTTAAACAGGATTCGTAATATTTATTTTGCACAATCATCATTTATTGGTATAAAAAGAATGACTCACCCGCATTACAAATGCTAAAACAGAAGCCAGCCAGTAGAAGAAAGAAGTACCTAGGCGACGCCATGTCGCCTTTTAACCTGAAAAGAAAATCAAATTATTAAACATAATTCTAAAAGAAAGTTAAAAATATATTAAAGGTAGATTTCACCTATTGTTTAATAAAAATACTTTTGAATGATCACACTAATCTCGGGAACTATAAGTTCAAATTGTTTTCTTTTGCCTAATAATTCATTTATCGAAGGAGACTATGAGCTATATACGTCGCGTTTTTTTACAATGTGGACCACAATACCTACGGCCACAATTACGGTACTTAGTTATAATGGAAATCCATTTAACCAATCGAACGAAGCCACAGGTATCTAAATAAACTTGTTGCGTAGACCGTTTCCAATTGCTCCACGATATCGATACTAAACAAAAAAAAAGCAGGATAGACAGAGAGAACCTATTGTTATGACACTCTGTTCCACACTTCCACCAAATTTTGGAGGCATTACATCGCCAGGACTTGAACGTCACGCTTTGCCCCGACACCAGAGCGAAAAAATGGAAATATCAATTTTGTTAAATATTTAATTTCTTCGAGTCCGACAACCAGTCGCGTTTACAATCACATTTTGTGCCTCTGCGCCAAGACTGGCCTCAGTTAAACTTGACATTCAATATCTCTCGTAAAATCTAATTACTCAATAATAACTCAATACACACTGTGTAATAAAAAGCCATTACAAATCGAGATAAACTGGATCCAAAGGGATGCGACGCAAAAAAAGCGAGCGAGATGCGCAGGCGCAGGGCAAGGGCAGGTCGGCGAACCCTAGATCTAGAGGATAGGTTTATTGACGTAATAATATCTAACTAATGTAAGTATATATAATATTTATGTTCATATCATTGTTTTATATTCAATTATATTAAACTATTTGTACATGAGTATGTCTAATTCACTTGTTTGTACTAAATAACTAAATAAAAAAATGTTCATATAATATAATAGTTATTTCTTTTGCTACTCGTTGTAACCCGCATTCAGCAGGGCAAAAGGAATTCAGTGTTTAAACACTCCGTACTCTATTTGCGTTCCAAATTTTAAAGATATTGCGTGTTTCGGACTCTACGCTTTTGTCTTTTTATCAGTCAATCGCTGTGCCGCGAATACCTCGAGCATTTTTATTTATTTTGCTATTTTTTATTTACATTATTTCCCTATGTAACCCCAAAATATTTAAAAATTATATTTGTATAAGAACCATTAGATGTAATTAATATAAGATATCTTCTCGTCTTATTTAATTCGACATTTACGAATCACTGAGATCATATCTTTGAATAACATTAGATGCAAAAAAATCCTTGACATCCGGTCGTTTAAGTCCTTGAAAGTAAATATTTAGAAAGTTCAATTGGTAAATACGAGATGACAGCTCCATCCGTCACGTCACGTCACGTCATTCCACTTTCGTTTGATCACGGTGAGTGATGGAGAGTGACAGTCATTGACCCCATTTAGTGTACCATATGATTGATATTAGCAAATCTATATATGAGAAACTATTAGGGGTCTTGAAATTGAGGCCAGTCGTGGCGCAGCGGCACAAAGTGTGACTGTAAAACCGACTGGTTGTGGGTTCGATACCCACTCGAGGAGATGAAATATTAACTTATATTCATATTTCCATTTCTTCGCTCTGGTGTCGAGGCAAAGCGCGGCGTTGACTTCTGCCACTTAACACGCAATGCCTCCAGAATTCGGCAGAAAGTGGGGAACGGAGTGTCTTACACTAGGTTCCCTCTACCTAACACTAGGTACCCTGCTGTGTGAATACAGCGTGAAGCTGATTTGATTTATTAGGGTAGGGGTCTTCATCAGGTTTTGTCTGAAAAAAACAATAAGAAAACCCTTTGTGATCCCATAAGTCGCTTTTAGAGGCACACGCCTGTGTCACTACGCCACGATGGCCCTTACTATAGGATAGGTTAAATATGTTTTTTTTAATTGATGCAATCACAAATATACACACGTTATTTAATTGTTTTCAACTTCTTTGGTATTGCTGGTAAGTACGACATATGAATAATCTTTAATGTTCTCAACCTCTGTTTATATTTATATGAACAATTAATCAATATTAATATAAAGATACTATAAATTAGTAAACGAGGTGTATTATATTTTTGTAAGAAAAATAATAAACTATCACGTTGCTAGCTGTTATTATAACTAACAAGCAATTATAAAATTCTAAGCAATTATTTTTTCAGGTTCACGCTGTATCCCGCACATAGCAGGCTGAAAGAACCTGGGAAAGTATCAAGATACTCCGTTTCCATTCCTTATTTTCCGACGATTTCTTGAGGCATTGTGTGTTGAGTGGCGGAAATCAACGCCGCCTTTGCCTCGTTAACAGAGCGAAAAATGAAAATATAAAATAATTCCATTCCACCGAATCGGACATGAACTCACAACCGTAATGTTCACAAACACAAAAGAATATGTGACGTTAACGTGTTGAGCGGCGGAACTCAACGCTGCGCTTTATGTTACAAAAAGTGTGAAACTTTATCACTCCGAATGGAGATCGAATCCACTACGCTACTATAACCTTTATAAGGAATCCCATACGTTTTATTACAATTTGTTACTGTGTCCAAGTGGTGACCACTAGTGAGGGGTCGACGGTAATTTTCCAATCTCAGATACACGCTCCCAATTGGATAATCACAGTGCGGCTTCCGTGTGAAAGTTTAGGAGATTAGTCTGATAATGCTATCCAATATGCGAGAGGTATGTGGGTTGTTGAATCAATTTACTTATGAAATAAGGTTATAAAAAAAATAAGTTTACATTTTTTTCGTATAAGCTTACATTTATTTCTCTGCCTGCCCTGATATACCCTGTCTCTACAAGGGTAGGCAGAGAAAACTTAGAGTTTCCCACGCGCCGCCCATGTTTCGGGACATAGCGTGTTGAAGGGCGGAACTCAATGCAGTGCTTTGTCTTTTTACAAGAGCAAAGACATCAAAATAATTTATTCTCTCTAGTGGGGATCGAACACAAGGCCATCTCATTTTACGGATGTTTTAACTAACACTAAAATATGATTATTTTAAAATAAGAAGGCTGCATATTAATGTGTAAGATATAAACAGTTAATAATATTGGACATTAATTAATTACGATTAATGTATAAATATTCATTTTTAAAATTCCTTTCGAGGCTGTCGTAGCGATAAGAGATAGTGTTGAACTGTAAATGCGATGGTTGCTGGTTCGATCCCCACTCGAGGGAATGATTTTATCGAAAGGCAAAGTGTCGTAACCCTAAGTCCACTCCGCCTGCTCCATGCGGGAAAAGGTATGAAGTTCATGGGCGTATCTAGCGATATTTTACAGGGGGGGCTGGACTAACTGACTTTGGGGTAATCTTTTTTTTTTTAGTAAAAGTTTGGGGTGGGCACGGTAATAAAGAAGCTGCTGTTTTATATATATATATATATATATATATATATATATATATATATATATATATATATATATATAAAACACTATCTAAATAATACTATGTAAGAATACTATTAAAGAAGTTTAATAATTCAATAGTACCTATTCCTTAATCGGAATCAATGGATGGATCCCGTTGATTAGAGCTTCATACGACAATCACCTCTCTCTCTTTGTATTACATATACTTAGATATATGTATAGCATAAGCTAATTCCATGTATGTATGTAAATAAGGAAAATAAATCTGTCGTTAGCTACCTATGTTACGTAAACTCGGATAAGACGACACATGAGATGTTGTTTGAAAGCATTTGCAGGTGTCAAAAAACTTTCTTTACCCGCGTTATTTGTCAAAACTAGATTTATTAGTAACTTTATATTTTTTAATTAGCGATTATGCAATGAATGAAGATGGTTTGAGGCGTTCTAAGCATATTATACGGTTACTTTAAATGTTTGGGTAACTTTTAAAACGATTTCAAATAAATGAAAGTAAAATAGCTTTTGTTGTGCATGAGATAGAAAAATAAAAAAAAGATACAAAAATAAAATACATATTTTAAAAAGTTCAATAGGCAGCTTTATCGCTATATGAAAATGCTTAAAGTAACATCTCATCAGAGGAGAGAATTCTTCAAATAAGAATAGATAATGCATAGTAAAATAATATTTAAATATTTATACACAATCATATATGAAAATACATATAGATACATTACATATATGTGTTTATGTAAATAAACATACAATTAGAGAAAAAATACTTTTATATTTTATAATCTTTTTTATTTTTTTAACTTCTACTTCTTATTTTTATTTACTTTTATCTTTCTTGGCCACTTATCATATATAGCATTAGAAAATCAACATACATCAATTATATTTTTTTGTTAATAAAATTACAATTCATATATATTAATCTACAGTTAAAATTCAAAGTAAAGTAAAGCTAAACTCACAATGGCTAAGCCCTAACGGTAAACAGCCAACTGTCAGTACATAACTGGCAAATTACAAGCAATTTATTATCA
>JAATLQ010004325.1:0-35182 GCA_013421005.1 Heliconius erato x Heliconius himera | reverse complement strand
ATTAGCTTCACGCTGCATCCCGCACACAGCAGGGTAGGCAGAGGAAACCTAGTGTTAAGACACTGCGTTCCCCACTTTCTGCCGAATTCTGAAGGCATTGCGTGTTGAGTGGCAGAACACAACGCCGCGCTTCACCTCGACACCAGAGCGAAGAAATGGAAATATAAATTTAAGTAAATATTTCATCTCCTCGAGTGGGGATCGAACCCACAACCAGTCGGTTTTACAGTCACACTTCGTGCCGATGCACCACGACTGGCTTCTTGTCGACTGGCCTCACGGTTGTAAATAAAGTAGAAAATATTTGACGTTAGCATTCATTATGCAATCGATTATGCAGCGCAGTACCTATGCACTATTGTGTTCCGTTGTGATGCTCGAATGAATCCGAAAGTATGAGTCTTCAATACAATAAAATTTTAATAATGTTACCAGAATGTATCGCATCGATATTATTTTATCTAATTAAATAAAAAAAAAACTTATTCTGCTCTAATTTGGATTATTTTATATTGCTTTCTTTGCTTATCTAGGCTGGAAACGTTTTGATGTGATTTTTTTACTCGAATGGGAGTCGAACCCACATCCCTACCGGTTTACAGTCGCACGCTTGTGCCCCTGTACCGCGACTGGCCACGTGAATTTTGTAATATCTAAAATCAAATTAGCTTCAAGCTGTATCCTGCACAGCAGGGTAGGTAGAGAGAACCCAGTATACCACACTCAGTTCCCCACTTTCTGCCGAATTCTGGAAGCATTGCGGGTTAAGTGGCAGAACTCAACTTTATTAATATTTTCATTTCCTCGCTCTGGTACCAAAGCAAAAATCCTACCACAACTATACCACAAGGTTAGGTAGGTAAGGTTAACACTAAGTTCCCTAACTACTAGCTTAACACTAGGTTCCCTCTGCCTACTCTGAAAAACCTAATAAAATATTTCGCTAATAAAAACTAGACACACTTTTGGTGACAACAAAAAATGGATAGCATAGCAATTTGCTAAGCTCTCAGCCCCAAAGTTGAAAAAAACCTATCATCTCTTTTCATCTCTTTGTAGATTGTAGCCGTTATACTAATTATTTGTTTTTTATAACTATAATATTGAGGCCGGTCGTGACGCAGAGACACAAACGTAGACGGACTGTAAGCGCGACAAGTTGTGGGTTCGATTCCCACTCGAGGAAATAAAAAAAAATTATATATTCATTTCTTCGCTCTAAAAACGAAGCAAAGCACGGCTTTGAGTTGCACCACTCAACACGCAATGACTCCTCAATTCAGCGAAAAGTGGAGAACGGAAGTGCCTTAATGGAAATGGAGTATCTTATCGCTATGTTATATCCAGGTTCCCTTTGCCTACCCTGCTATCTGTGGGGTGTATGCCGCATATAATAGAGTATAGTATTTTTAGCTTCACACTGTAGCGTAAAACTAAAAAAAATACTACAATATATAGAAATACTATGTATTTCTATCTGTAGAAAGCACGTATAGTTGTAATTAGTTTACCTTAATTACACGATATACGAGTATAACGCTCTTGAGGACAATATCCTTATATGACAGTTAAATATATTCACTGTATGACAGATGGTTCAAATTTATATAGTTTAACCAACTTAACTAAGTAAGCTTAGTAAATACTTAGTAACAGTTAGTCTAAAATATTGTATAACTTTGTCAATTTATCAAAATAATATTCGATTTATTTTATACTTGCTTTTATGTGCGGTTTTGCTTTTATGATGATTTTCTTATAAATAGCAGTTAGTTTGACATATGAGTCATGATATTATTTATTTTTTAAGGCCCACAAGATGAACAGAGAGAACCTGGGAACCTAATGTTGAGAATCTCCGGTTCTCACTTTCCGTCGAATTCTTGGGGTATTGTATGTTGAGTGGTAGAACTTAACGCTGCGCTTTTACACTCTTTACTAGAGTGACGAAATAATGAAATACTTATTAAATATTTCATTTCTTGAGAGGGAGGAAGCTGGAATCAAATCCAGAACCTGTCATTGACATTGGCGCGCTTATGCCCATGCGCCACGACTGGCCTGACAATATATAATTGTTTTAGCTGTAATTTTTGAGAATGTTTACCCACTATTATAATAATAACATTGCTACTCAAAGTTAATATTATATTTTTTTAAATCTTTGGTACATTTAATCAATATTCCGTTTTCTAAAGTTAGCTTCTACACCTATTTTATAGGACGGATGACGAAGATTGAAACCACAGATCGTAAAAACGTTTGTATTGGGTATTATACTGTCCAAACATTTTCCTTATGGAATAAGATATTTAAAAAAAATCTCTCGTGTATTACTTTAAACTGATAGAGACCTAAATAAAAATTGTTCTTTTTGTGCTTAGCCATCATTATAAACATAGTAATATTTAGTATAAGTAACGTCGTTTCCAAGACCCAACAGCTTATAACAAAATCTCGTCCAATTAATGGTAAATATGAAACTTATTACAGCTCTCCTCTCAGAGAGTCAGACAGTTCTAAGGTAAAGATAGTATAAAAACGTTTATTTCTAAGAATTTAACAACCTATTTTGAAATCCCATCCAATGAATAGTAAAAATGATTGTCCACTACATATTATTATAGTCCATCTTTTACTATCAAGTCGATAGTGCATTCTATACTTCCTACTTTTATTATTAATTTAAATAAGTTTATGAGGATGGACTATTCTACTAATGTTATATAAATATAGATGCTTAAATTGGATATTAGTTCCAATTCCACACAAAAACTGCTAAACAGATTTAGATAAAACTTTACATTAATATACATCAGAATAACACATAGCCTACAATTTATGACAAGAATAAAGATTTTATATAATTTAGCTATAGTTAAAGTCGCATTTGTGTCGCTAGCCTATTATAATAAAAAAAAATGGTAAAAATCTAATTGCAGATGAGTCAGATGGGCCGGTCGTCCGCGTGAGGCCGCGGCACGCGCGGAATGCCGCTCGTCCGGCCGCCCCCCGCCGGCGTCTAGCGTATTCTATGGGAATCGCATGCCATCAGCCCATCGAGGAGCCCTTCCCACAATTATTAAGCGCCTATGTTTGGTTTGTACCATAAAAACTGTATGGTTTCATGCAAAATGTGATATGGATACATTTTGTTTTTAATATACTCTTTATTATTTATTGCGGCGTTGAGTTCCGCCACTCAATTCGCAATGCCTCCAGAATTTGGCGTAGAGTGGGAAACGGAGTGTCTTAACACTAGGTTCCCTATGCTTGCCCTGCTGCGTGAGGGATTCAGCGTGAAGTAGATTTTTTATCCTCTTTATCATATAATAGTCCAGAATATTGATGACAAAGGTGAACTTATCCCTAACAGAGATTTCTTCCAGTCCACCTACGGGTGTGAGAGAAAGTTAGAACTTTGCAGTCCTTAAAGTATTTAGTAATGTTTTTATTTATAAATAACATAAGCGTGCTCGTAAACGCGATGGTTTTGGACCCGATCTTCAATCGGAAGAATGTTTATATTTAAATTATTTCTTAAATATTTTCTCAAAAATTGGGGAAAAAGTAAGAGACGGGGTATTCTATCTAACACTAGGTTTGCTTAATTTGCTATGCGAGAAAAAGCGTGAAGCTGCTTTTTTGTAAGGTAACATAAAATATTTATTAAAATTTTACACGTATCATTGACCCGCAATTATGTAGATCGCTCCAATAAAAACATATACAATATTTTGGGCAAAAACATAAAATCTTTAAGTGTTGACGTTGCGCGTTGAAATTTGAAGCAAAAATGTTGAAACAAAAAACAAATCCAATCCAATAAAATATGGCATTAAGGAAGTCATTTCGCTTTACTAGGCGTCACATGGTGTCATCAAAAAAACAGACGAACAGACGTTTTAATACCACGGACCCGTCGACCTTGACCCCCCTCGTCAAAGTCAAGTATTAGCCCACGCCACTCCCACGAAAACGCGCTAATCTCAGAAATAACACTTTTATATCGCCATATCACGAATTCTTATGATGATTTCGTCATAAATATGGATCATACGATGCCAGGTATTTTAAAAGGACGATTTTTTTTATTGATATTGAGAAAAATGTTATAACAAATGTTACGAGTGACAAGCATTATAGAATAATATTGGAGTTTGTATTTGAGTCTGTCACGGCGTAGTAGCGCAGTGTTTGACTGTAAAAGTTACAGTTGAGGGTTCTAATCCTAGGGGAAATGAGGGAATGTATAAATTTTATTTTCTCTTTCTACTAAAAAGAAAAGGGATAGCGTTCGGTTTAGTTGGCTCCTCTGCTTAGGAGAACACATATTAAAAATGTGTAGTGTAATAATAATATATAACGAATATAATAACAATAACGAATATAAGTAGCATTATATTTAAAAAAAAAGATTAAAATAAAATTCCTAACTTTTTGTGAAGACGTGTATGTTGAGTGGCAGAAATCAACGCCGCGCTTTTACGAGGAAAAGAAAATATTAAATATTTAATTTCCTCTAATTTGAATCGAACCCACAATCTATCCCTTTTTCATTTACACACTTGTGTGTGCTCAAATTATATTTATATGTATTATATATACAATTTTTAAATAATATTGTAAGTATGATATCACATCATTTAATACTTATTTATTCACATTTTAAACACGATTTGTAATATTTATTTTGCACAATCATCATTTATAGGTATAAAAAGAATGACTCACCCGCATTACAAATGCTAAAACAGAAGCCAGCCAGTAGAAGAGAGAAGTACCTAGGCGACGCCATGTCGCCTTTTAACCTGAAAAGAAAAACAAATTATTAGACATAATTCTAAAAGAAAATTCGAAAATATATTTAAGGTAGATTTCATCTGTTGTTTGATAAAAATACTTTTGATTGAACACACTAATCTCAAGAACTATAAGTTCAATTTTTTTCTTTTGTCTAATAATTATTTTATCGAAGGAGACTGTGGGCTATATACGTCGCGTTTTTTTACTATGTAGACCACAATACCTACGTCCACGATTACGGTACTTAGTTATTTCCATTGAACGTAGTCGAACGAACCCGTTCGAAGACCGTTTCCAACTGCTCCACGATATCGAAACTAAACTAAAAAAACAGGATAGCCAGAGAGAACCTATTGTTATAACACTATGTTCCATACTTCTGCCAAATTCTGGAGGAATTGCATATTGAGTGGCGGACTTCAACGCCGCGCTTTGCCCCGACACCAGAGCGAAAAAATGGAAATACCAATTTTATTAAATATATAATTTCTTCGAGTCCGACAACCAGTCGCGTTTACAATCACATTTTGTGCCTCTGCGCCAAGACTGGCCTCAGTTAAACTTAACATTCAATATCTCTCGTAAAATCTAATTACTCAATAATAACTCAATACACACTGTGTAATAAAAAGCCATTACAAATCGAGATAAACTGGATCCAAAGGGATGCGACGCAAAAAAAGCGAGCGAGATGCGCAGGCGCAGGGCAAGGGCAGGTCGGCGAACCCTAGATCTAGAGGATAGGTTTATTGACGTAATGATATCTAACTAACGTAAGTATATATAATATTTATGTTCATATCATTGTTTTAGATTCAATTATATTAAACTATTTGTATATGAGTATACTTCTTTGTACTAAATAACTAAATAAAAAAATGTTCATATAATATAATAGTTATTTCTTTTGCTGCTCGTTGTAACCCGCATTGAGCAGGGCAAAAGGAATTCAGTGTTTAAACACTCCGTACTCTATTTGCGTTCCAAATTTTAAAGATATTGCGTGTTTCGGACTCTACGCTTTTGTCTTTTTAACAGAGTGGAGCAATGAAAATAATTGATTCTACCAAGTGGGAGTCGTGTTTATAATAGTCACATTATCAGTCAGTCGCTGTGCCGCGAATGCCTCTAGCTTTTTTTTATTTATTTTGCTATTTTTTATTTACATTATTTTCCTATATTACCTAAAATATATAAAAAATATATTTGTATAAGAGCCATTAAATGTATATAATATAAGATATCTTCTCGTCTTATTTAATTCGACATTAACGAATCACTGAGATCATATCTTTGAATAACATTAGATGCAAAAAAATCCTTGACATTCGGTCGTTTAAGTCCTTGAAAGTAAATATTTAGAAAGTTCAATTGGTAAATACGAGAAGACAGCTCCATCCGTCACGTCACGTCACGTCATTCCACTTTCGTTAGATCACGGTGAGTGATGGAGAGTGACAGTCATTGACCCCATTTAGTGTACCATATGATTGATATTAGCAAATCTATATATGAGAAACTATTAGGGGTCTTGAAATTGAGGCCAGTCGTGGCGCAGCGGCACAAAGTGTGACTGTAAAACCGACTGGTTGTGGGTTCGATCCCCACTCGAGGAGATGAAATATTTACTTAAATTTATATTTCCATTTCTTCGCTCGTTGAATTCTACCACTTAACACGCAATGCTTCCAGAATTCGGCAGAAATTGGGGAACAGAGTGTTTTACACTAGGTTCCCTGCCTACCCTGCTGTGTGCGGGAGGCAGCGTGAAGCTGATTTAATTTATTAGGGGTCTTCACCTGGTTTTGTCTGAAAAAACAATAAGAAAATCCTTTGTAATCCCATAACAGTTACTTTTAGAGGCACACGCTTGTGCCAGTATGCTACGACGGCCCTTACTATAGGATAGGTTAAATATATATTTTTTAATTTATGCAATCACAAATATACACACGTTACTTAATTGTTTTCTTTGGTATTGCTGGTAAGTACGACATACGAGTAACCTTTAATGTTCTCAACCTCTGTTTATCTTTATATGAATAATTAATTAATATTAATATAAAGATACAATAAATTAGTAAACGAGGTGTAATAGTTCTATTTATATTTTTGTAAGAGAAATAAAAAACTATCACGTTGCTAGCTGTTATTATAAATAACAAGCAATCATAAAATTCTAAGCAAATATTTTTTTAAGTTCACGTTGTATTCCGCACATAGCAGGGTAGGCTGAAAGCACCTGGGAAAGTGTCAAGATACTCCGTTTCCATTCCTTATTTTCCGACGATTTCTTGAGGCATTGTGTGTTGAGTGGCGGAAATCAACGCCGCCTTTGCATCGTTAACAGAGCGAAAAATGAAAAAAAATCTATTCCACCGAATTGGACATGAACTCACAACCGTAATGTTCACAGTCACAAAAAAAATATGTGACGTTAACGTGTTGAGCGACGGAACTTAACGCTGCGCTGTATCTTACAAATGGTGTGAAAATTTCTTATCCCGAGTGAAGATCGAATACATAACCATCCAGCACATTATGATATTGTTCCACTACGCTACGCCTTTGTAAGGAATCCCATACGTTTTATTACAATTTGTTACTGTGTCCAAGTGGTGACCACTAGTGAGGGGTCGACGGTAATTTTCCAATCTCAGATACACGCTCCCAATTGGATAATCACAGTGCGGCTTCCGTGTGAAAGTTTAGGAGATTAGTCTGATAATGCTATCCAATATGAGAGAGGTATGTGGGTTGTTGAATCAATTTACTTATGAATTAAGGTTGTAAAAAAAATAAGTTTACATTTTTTTCGTATAAGCTTACATTTTTTTCTCTGCCTGCCCTGATATACCCTGTATCTACAAGGGTAGGCAGAGAAAACTAAACGTTCCCCACGCGCCGCCCATGTTTCGGGACATAGTGTGTTGAAGGGCGGAACTCAATGCCGTGTTTTGTCTTTTTACCAGAGCAGAGACATCAAAATAATTTATTCTCTCGAGTGGGGATCGAACACAAGGCCATCTCGTTTTACGGATGTTTTAACTAACGCTAAAATATGGTTATTTTAAAATAGGAAGGCTGCATATTAATGTGTAAAATATAAACAGTTACTAATATTGGACATTAATTAATTACGATTAATGTATAAATATTAATTTTTAAAATTCCTTTTGAGGCTGTCGTAACGATAAGAGATAGTGTTGAACTGTAAATGCGATGGTTGCTGGTTCGATCCCCACTCGAGGGAATGATTTTATCGAAAGGCAAAGTGTCCTAACCTTAGGGTGGATGGAGCAGGCGGAGTGGACTTAGGTCCACTCCGCCTGCTCCATGCGGGAAAAGGTATGAAGTTCATGGGCGTATCTAGCGATATTTTATAGGGGGGGCTGGACTAACTGACTTTGGGGTAATCTTTTTTTTTTAGTAAAAGTTTGGGGTGGGCACGGTAATAAGGAAGCTGCTGTTTTATATATATAAAAGACTATCTAAATAATACTATGTAAGAATACTATTAAACAAGTTTAATAATTCAATAGTACCTATTCCTTAATCGGAATCAATGGATGGATCCCGTTGATTAGAGCTTCATACGACAATCACCTCTCTCTCTTTGTATTACATATACTTAGATATATGTATAGCATAAGCTAAATCCATGTATGTATGTAAATAAGGAAAATAAATCTGTCGTTAGCTACCTATGTTACGTAAGCTCGGATAAGACGACACATGAGATGTTGTTTGAAAGCATTTGCAGGTGTCAAAAAACTTTCTTTACCCGCGTTATTTGTCAAAACTAGATTTATTAGTAACTTTATTTTTTTTAATTAGCGATTAGGCAATGAATGAAGACGGTTTGAGGCGTTACAAGCATGTTATACGGTTACTTTTAATGTTTGGGTAACTGTTAAAACGATTTCAAATAAATGAAAGTAAAATAGCTTTTGTTGTGTATGCCATAGGAAAATAGAAAAGAAAAGATACAAAATTAAAAAATACATATTTAAAAAACGTTCAATAGGCTCTATATAAAAATGCTTAAAGCAACCTCTGGATAAAGGAGAGAATTCTTCAAATAAGTATGGCATAGTAAAATAATATTTAAATATTTATACACAATCATATATGAAAAAACATATACATTACATACATCATACATGTAATTTTTATATAATTTAAATATTTATACACAATCATATATGAAAAAACATATATAGTATGTTTATTTACATAAACACATATATGTAATGTATCATTACATATATGTGTTTATGTAAATAAACATACAATATGAAAAAAAAAACTTTTATATCTTCTATTTCTTTTTTATTTTTTTAACTTCTACTTCTTATTTTTATTTTCTTTTATCGTTCTTGGTGACTTATTATATATAGTGTTAGGAAACCAACGTTCATCAATCATATTTTTTTGTTATTAAAATTACATTTCATATATATTATCTACAGTTAAAATTCAAAGTAAAGTAAAGCTAAACTTACAATGGCTAAGCCCTAACGGTAAACAGCCAACTGTCAGTGCATAACTGGCAAATTACAAGCAATTTATTATCAATAATGTTAAACAAGTATTATTTGAAATATTTTGAACCATCAAAGGCCATGTATTACAACAAATGAATACATCTGTCAATTGAGTACTTACAGTTTATTTAGTGTCTAGGCAACTAAGCTGAATAGAAGAGAAATCCAAATTGAATGGCCATAAGCACAATGGTGATGGACAAACAAATGAACGCATTCATTTTATTTGCCAGTCATTCATATTTTAGCTTCGCTATTAGAATTCATTTTTCAATGGCTTCTTCAGTACTGTTTAACAACGGTTTATAATTAAAGTGGGCAGGACGACGTATTTTATATTGATAAAAAGAAGCAATTTGCTTTTTTTTAGCTAAGCTTAGCTTAGCTTAGCTTCACGCATGCATCTCGTATAATATAGAATGGGCAACGGGAACCTAGTGGACCCTTCTATAAGATACTGTGTCCCCCACACATCTAAATATTGTATGTTGCGTGGCGGAGTACACGTTGTTAGAGGAAGGAAATGAAAACAATATTTTTGCAGAGTAGGGATCAAACCCATAGCCATAATACAGTCTGACGTGCAACAAATAATTTACGCCAATTTTTTGTCAATTTCTCTTTCTTTCTTTTTCTTTTCAAAACAAAAGAATTTAGAATAAATTTCCATACATTCACTCTCACTGTCATTCGCACAGTCAGCTTTCAGAAATGTCACACTATAACAAAATGTACCGTAAATTATACCAGTTTGGCGAGACCGTTTATTTATTTTTTTAAACCGGAATATTTGCGATACATTCCGAGATTGTCGCGATCATTGACCTAATATAGAGAGAAAAAAAATAAAAAATAAAAACATATTAATACTCTGTGACAAAACTAGCGGTTTTGGCGCCACCGTGTAATTGAAATAAAATTGTGTGCGCCGCCATTTTCTTTTCAGCGCTAAGATTAGAAATTGCGGTGTTCAGTTTTTTGTGGGTCGTTCTTTTCGAATCGTGATTTTCAATTTTAGTTCGCTATTTTGATTTTACAATAATGTGTAACTTGTGAATTGTTTCATATCAACCGTTATATATTTATTTTTTATTTGTTGTAATGTGACTATTTAAAAATATAAATGTATATATAGTATAAGTAGGAGCGAGAGGTATACGAGCGAAATCTCTCAACAGCTTGGTAAGGAACCTCAATTTATTTAAAGAAGTTATTGAAACCTACACCTCGGGACCTACAGTCCCAATTGTTGCATAACTAACTAATAGGTACTAATATATTTTTTCTAAGAAAATAATATTTATACACAATTATAAAAGTGTTTAGCAAAATTTAACACCTTAAAAGCAAGCATTCATGATTTGGCGCCAAATATTGACAGATTTTTGCAACAGACCATCCGGACAAATATTATACTACAAATAATATATAATTAACTCTGTTGATACCTCAATGTTTGTAGACGAAGTGTACATAGTCAACTCTTAATACTAATCTCTTAGAATAGTTTAAAGTTATTATTTGTTTTAAAACTATTTGTTTGAGGCCAGTCGTACGACGAGTACGACTGTAAACGTGACAAGTTGTGGGTTTGATTCTCAATCGAGGTAAATATATAATTTTATTGTCGCTCTGGTAACGCGCAAATCGCGACGATGAGTCCCCACCACACAACACGGAATATCTAAAGTACTGGGAGCGGAGTGTCTAAACACTTGGTGTCTTGTGCCTACACTGCTAAATGTGAGAATCAGCGTGAAGCTATAAGAAAAAATATACCAACAATACTTACAATAAACATTGTTTTGTAATTTTCTGTGAATCGTAAATATGGATATTGGTTGATTTTATGGAAGTTTGTTTATTAGGTAGAGTGCACTTACGTAATTGTTACATTGTACCTACACTCGATATGCAGATATGAGTAAACATTTTACTCATCTCCATACTCAAGGCTTATTCAAATTTTCGATGCTAAAAGATTCTCAGAATTGAATTGGACGATGATCGATTTCCCTAACTGAAATTTCGTTTGATTTATGTTGTTTTAAGTATCAACAGTAAAGCTAAGTTATCGTTTGTATAATATACAATTCCTTAGTTATTCATATATTTTTTTGTGTCGTTATTTTTAGTTAAAATATATTTAAAAGGACAAAGTGCGGCGTTAAATTTCGCCACTCAACTCGCAATGTCTCAAAACTTGGATGGAAATTATGGAACAGAGTATCTGGACACTAGATTCCCTCTACCTGTCTGCGTTAAGAAGCAGCGTTAAAGAAAAGAAAAAATAACTAGCATTTGTAACCAAGTAAAGACGACACATAAAAAAAAACAATAAATATTATATTGTCATACATCACAGAGCGAAGGATTGCGACCAGCGAGACGTGTCTTTAGTATAAATAAACTATGTACAATTGAAGAAATAAAACCGACAATTATCGGAGGTTTAGCGAGCTCATACGTAATATAAATAATGTTGATGTCAGCTGATGAGCAATGGCGAGCAGGCACGTCCAATTTGTTTTAATATACCTTAAAATCTATAATTATAATAAAATTGTGACTGATCGCAGCCTGTATACGAGAAAATCCATAACCGAAGACATTTAATTTCATAGAAGTCAAAACAATGATCCAAAAGTCTTGTATGTTAGTCTATTTTAGCTTTCTATTCCCCATTTCCCGCAAAATTTAGTTAGTCAACTCGCATTCTCTGTCACCAGAGCGACGAAATGAAAATAATGCATTCCCGCGAAAGAGAATGGGGAAAGGGGAAATCGAAGCCACAACCGTCGAGCTTAGTCAGACGGTATGCCGCTGCGCCACGACGGTCTCAAGTCATGACTAATAAAGAGAACAATTCAAAATCGACGCACACAAAAAATTATAGCATCTGCGTCAATGGCCCCATTATGATCGCTAATACATATACATACGTAGGTACTTATAATAGTTACATTACAGTTTAACATAGCGACGCTAGTCCAACCTGTAGCAAAAAATGAACCTGTGATCAGGGCTATAGATGAGTCATCCACTTTCTTGTGCTTAATACCGAATACGTAGTTATAAAGATCCATCTTTTGGTGTTAAATCAGAACTCGTATAATATAAAAGTATATGTAATAATATTATAAAGCTAAAGATTGCGTCACGATTTCCACTAAGAAAAAAATATTATGTACATTTTCTTTGCTCTGATAACAAGTAAAGCGCGGCGTTGAGTTCCGCCACTCACGGACGGACCCTGTTATACTTTTGCAGGATACAGCGTGAAGCTAAAAAAACAAACGTGGTGTATACATAGAGAAAACAATAAATATTATCTAACATTTTATCGTGAAAATCAAAGAACTTAATATCTAATACATTTAACAAAGTATGTGTTAAAATAGGTTAGTAGATTAAATAACTTTGTTTTTAATAAAGTTCAGGGTGACTTTAGGAAATCCTGAAGGTTGATTGCCAAATCTTAATTATAATCTATTACAGCTAATGACAAAGTAGAATTACTTATAATTGTTGTTAATTTTGTTATTTTAATTGATTACATTATATTTTTCTTTGTTTTTCATATTTTTCGTTTATACGATAGCACCTTCAAAGTCAACTGACTATTTCTAAGTTTAAATATATTTCAAAATGTTATTCACATACTAGGAAAAGGACAATATTAAACGGGTGAATTAAAACATTTTTTTTTAAATCATAATTTTAAGTAATTATCTTTGGGAATGTTTAAAAATATCGCTACATAGATGAGTGACATAAAGTTGTTTAAGAATTACTACATAGCTGGACAAGATCGTATGGCTTAATTAGGTAGATCGCTTGGGCGGTTTCCAAGAGAAGCGGGTTCAAACCCAACTGTGTTAAATTTTTTATACGTTTTTTAAAGAAGTACTGAAGCTTTTATTTCGCTGGTATTATGAAGTTGAAAAGTATTTCTTTTTCTAACTAGAGAAAACTAAAGGAATGTGTGTAATTGATTGATATCGCACTATTCTATTAATAAACATATCAATTACATTTTTCTGCATGAAAATTTGTAGTGTATTTCGATTTGATTATATTTTTGTTCTTTACAAATACTTACGATTAGACTAAACATCAGCTAAAAATCAGCTAAGATCTTTCGTACTATTTTCAGGTTTAGTTATACTTAAATTTTATTAAACTTCACTTCACTCTATGAAAAACTTAAACCCTGATAGAAAAAATTGGCAATATATAGATAAAAAATAACCAAATAATACGTACCTATTAAATTTCAGAATATATACATATAGTATAGGTACACTATTTTATACACAATTTAAATAAAAATCCATTATAAAACAGTCCAAAAACAGTAATAAATCATTTTACAGTACCATTTCACAATCGACACTCCACTACTCTACGTCTGCTATGAAGTACTATGGAAAACCGTTTTTTTCCATCTGAACAAACAAAATGCTGAACAAATATATGACGTGGACGTCATTATCGAGCTAAATGAACGGTGAATTCGATATAAACTACAAATCTAGAACATCGTGTATTTTCTTTGTTATTTTTTTTTTAAGCTAACACGCTGTATCACGCGTATGGAAGGGTAGGCAGAGGTAACTTATTGTTAAGGCACTTCGTTTCCCCAATTGTCGCCCAAATTTAGAGATATTCCGTTTTTTTATATTTTTTTATTTTCGTTATTTAAAAGTTTTCTTTTTTTTTAATTTTCGTTATTTAAAAGTTTTCTTAGGATTTTTTTTAAAATTCACGCTGCGTATTTCGCAAACAGCAGGGTAAGCAGAGGGAACCTAGTATTAACACACTCCGTTCCCCACTTTCTGCCGAATTCTGGAGGCATTGCGTGTTGAGTGACAGAACTCAACGCCGCACTTTGCCTTGACACCAGAGCGAAGAAATTTAAATATAAATTTAAGTAAATATTCCATGTCCTCGAGTGGCGATCGAACCCACAACCAGTCGCTTTTACAGACTGCCCTCTCTTAGTATTTTTTAATTAATAAATTTTCATAGCATTTTCATAGCATTTCGTATCTATTCAAAAGGAAATACTGTAACAAAGACAAATTAAATAGATAATTAATTTACAGGATTTTTCATTAAGATATAAATTCTTTTAGTTTTAAGATTAATCTTAAAATAGCCAAATGAGTCAATCGCTTACGTTTATTTATTCAACTCATGCTTAACTTTAAAATTGAATCACCTGAGCAAAAAATGTTCAAAACATATATATTCTGTTACTTCATTCTATTCATAAGGAACTAAAAAATGAGTAAGCACTATTGCAGTATACTTGCAGTAGTTTAGAACATGTATGTTGTGTAGCGTAGCTCAACGCCGCACTTTATCTTACCAGAGTGAAATGACGTTTTAAAATTGTATATATGCATCAAAAGATAATTTTAAAATATCAAGAGCAATAAACTTAATACCTTGCGCGGAATTCATTTCTTTTTTTTTAGCTTCACGCTATATCCCGCACATAGCAGGGTATGCAGAGAACTCATTAAGGTACTTCCATTTCCGATTTTCCGCCGAATTCTTAAGGCACTAAAATGTTATTCTATTCACATTGAGGCATTACGTGTTGAGTGGCGGAGCTATGCGCCACGTTTTGCATCGATACCAGAGCAAAGAAATTAAAAAATAAAAATATTTCATCTCAGTGCTCCGCAAGCTCGTGCCACTGCGCCACGACGGCCTCATTTCGGTTAACTTTAATATCATAACTGTTTTAAAAAAATATATATTTTTTCAAATGAATGAATTACGAATTTCTTCAATGAAAAGAAAATAAGTCGAGTGGAAGTCGAACGTGAAGCTGTAATGAAAAGAAAATAAAGTAAAAAAAGAAATTCACTTTAATTTTGAATTATAATAAAAAAATATCGTAAATCTATCAAAAAAAATCCAAAAAAAAAATCTAAAAGAACCTGTTTTCATACTTTAGTTAAATTTAAATATATTTTTAGACATTTTTATTACGCTTTAAACGATACCAAATTAATTAAGTAAACTTGCCGAAATAGTTCTTGTTAGAGCGTTGCGAATTAAACAATTAACATACCGACCAAATATTACTACGAGTCAGTTTCATACTACACATTGCAGCGTATTCACGGTCAAATACCAAAATATTTTAGTCTCGAGACGCATAATGGCTGGTTTTCAGTTCTTCTCGCATTACACCTAACTCCTAAGAGAGACGGAATGTAGTGTGAAGACACTCCGCCTACTTTTTAAGACATTGCTGAGTGGTGAAACTGAACGCTGCGCTTTGAATTCTTATCAGATTCAGAGAATGTAAAGAATTCATACCTCCGAATGGAAATAGAACGCTGTGCCGCAGCACCACAACGTAAAACATAAAACATAAGTGAAATGAAAAATCACTCAGTTTTTCGTTTTCCACAAATAGATTAGAGAAATAAAGTGGAATTAAATAACTTTCGGAAGTTATTCAGTCCGTCGTTAATTCTTTACAACTATGAGGGCGCAACCAGGGCTGAGCATCATATTATTCTGGCTTAACGCAAAGCCCACCTCACACCCCCATGCCCATGGCAGGCATTGGATTTGAATCCTCTAACGACGGAGTCAATGATATCATAGATATTTTAAGTACTTACTATAGTTTTAAAGATGTATACGTTTAAAGATGTATTTTGCAGGCCAAGTATTTAGTGATAACAAAAACTGGCCTTGACAACAAAATGAGTTGCGGGTATAATAAAAAACCGAATTAACGAAAATATGAACCCATTATCTAAATTGAATTGTTATTGACTACGATTTCTTATAGATATATCTATTAAATCATCTTCATTGAAATTCATGCCAACGTGGCGCAATGGAACAGCGTCTGATTTCAGACAGACAGTTGTGTATTCGATTCTTATCCAAAGCAATTAATTTAATTATTTTCACTTTCCCATTCTAGGAAGATCTACATACGAGTATATCTTGCCATATCCTGGTATACGAGCTAAAGAGTAAAGCTGAAATGATTTTTTTTATGCTAGAATGAGTGTAACGTTGGAAAAGAAAATATATACAAATTAATAATTAATTGTAATAAATCATAATTATTTTTTAATTGACTTCAAAAGGATGAAGGCTATCAATTCGACTGTATATTTTTATAATTATTTTTTTAGCTTCAATTTCTAGATATTCCTCGAGTAGGATAAGCAGATGGAACCTACTGTTAAGACTCTTTATTCCTATTTTTTGCCAATTTTCGATATATTACGTGTTGAGTAGGACTACAATTTAACGCCCGGCTTTTTTACCAGAGAAAAGGAATTAAAATTTTTCCTCGTAATGAGAAACGAACCTGTAATCGCCATGTTTACAGTCAAAGGCTCTTCCCTTATGCCGCGTTCGCCTCAGCCTTTATATATATTTTTTTATATTATTTATTTATACATATAATTAAATTGTGACTGATCACTGTCTGTACATAGATAAGTAAATTTATAGCTTAAGCGATTAAAACGCTAAAAAGCTTTCACTATTGTCTTTTGGCAAACTTATCTTAACATTTAGCGTTTGTATTATTTAAATCGATTCATAAATAAAAGAAAAATATAAGAATATAAAGTATTTTTTAGATGGACAACATTTAAAAAGAAAACAATTAGTTTCGGGTTCTATTATATAAATAAATACTCAATAATAGATTTTGTCATATATCTTCCATGTACAGACAGCGATTAGTTACTATTTTATTATATATATAGATTATTTTAATATGATTACAATGATAACAGTTGTCTCTGACGTAATACAATAAAAAATGTGTAGATAGTTGTATTGTATTTCGACAATGTTGTCACGGCTGAGGTGTCCGAGTGGTTAAGGAGTTGGACTTGAAATCCAATGGGTTCTACCCGCGCAGGTTCGAATCCTGTCCTCAGCGAGCTTTTTTTTATTTTGTTTTAATTTTTTTTAATATTATTTATTAATGTTATATTTTAAAATTTATGCATGGTTCGTACATACCAACAAAATTTATATGTTTTTTTTCTTTTTTATTATTATTTTTTGCTTCTTAGCATTTTTTTATCGTAAATTAAAAAACTTATTATTTTTTTTTGTTATATTTGTACGTAATCTTCTACATTCACATTATAGAAAAAATTTGCATATGTAAATAATTCAGTAATTCATTTTCAATTCTGGGCGTATCTAGTGATATTTTCCAGGAGGAAATCTGGATTTTAGCCTTGAACAGATATATGCTTATTTTACATAAGCATATATCTGTTTCTTTCTTTCTTTAATTTTAGGTCTTTTTTTAATTTTAGGTCTTTTTTTTAGTAAAATTTCTGGCGTGGGCACAATACTATACTGGGGTAGGTACGGCTTAAAAAGCAATCAAAATAAATCTTGCATTCAAACGTTCAAACGTTGCGTTTTCAACTATACATGAAAAATACATATATTTTTAAATAATTATTAAATCTAAAATACGGAATTACCATGCACATAATTGTGTATATGCTTTTCTCTTCTTTTTTTCTTTTCTTTTTCTTATTCTTCAGACAAATTTTAAATACATGTTAAGATATCATTTTAATAAAGTTATATTATAAAAATCAAAACCGACTTCAAGACTTGCATGCACAAAATTAGTTATCTAAGGATATATTTTTATAAAACTAATTTTATTAAGTATATTTAGAAATATTTCTTAATGCGACTATTGTTTTCGCCGGACCACATCTGAAGATTGTGCTATCATACAAAAAAATCCACTGAAATCCATTTAAAACTGGCTGAGCTATCAATACAAATGCATACATAAAAATAAACAATAATTAATAAATCAATTGATAACCTCCTTTTTTTAAAATCGGTTAACAAATCAAAATTCGAAATCTTTTCGGAATTATTTTCTTTCGATCGCGACAACATATGACGATTTGACATAACGACATTATATATACATACTTATACATAGTATAATATTAATTAACTATCAACATCTAAACGTGTCAATACACGTGTAATGGACGTTATATTGTTAATAAATTAATAACTCTGTAAATATGCGTGACTACAGACCATTTATTTTTTTTTCCTCAGGACTTGACTGAATTCTAAAAGCCTTTTGATGAATCTCCTTGGTATTTTTTTAAAACTCACAAATAGGTACAACAAGGGCTACATAGGGAATTTTAAAAGTTATTTTTAGGGATCCGTAATTAAAGAGTAAAATTAGTATTACAAAAACTGCGTAATGTCCGTCCGTCTGCCCGTCTGCCCGGCTGTTAGACATACTTAGACAGTTGATTTTTTTACCGATTATGTATCCCTGATGCTGCTATAACAAGAAATTATAGAAAACCAAAATCATTATTATAGGGCTCCTATACAACGAACGTGATATTTTTGCTGTTATTATAGACAATGATACGGAACCCTGTGTGCGCGTGTCCGACTTGCACTTGCCCGATTTAGGCTGGGTAATGGAAGCAAAGTGTTGTGATACACTGTTTCTTGCTTTTCGTCCAATTTCCGAGACATAGCGTATTGAATGGCAAAACTCAACGCCGCATTTTATCTCTTTACTAGAGGGACTCTTTACTAGACTCTTTAAATAAAAATTGTGCAATATCGCGAATAGGAATCAAAGCCACGACTGGCGTTATTTTTTATATTGAAGTTGAATTTTATATTAAAGTTAAATATTAACGATATTTTTCTAAAATTATTTATAATAATAGTAATATCTTGTCTAAACAACATAGCAACGTTTACATTCGTTCCGGAGACTGTCAATTGTGGGAACCATACAAACAATATGCAGCATGATACTATAATTTATAATTGTCATAGTACTAATTACTTAAGTGAGCTGTAAATAAGTACCTTACTAAGATTTATTTATTTGTTTTTGTTAGAAAAATCTAAGAAAAATATAAAAACATACACAAAAAAATTAAATTATAAAACCACGTCTTAGTAGGTTGGATTCATTTGGAGCTATAGATTTTGTAATTTTTCGCTCTAATTGGACAAAGTACGGTGTTAAGTTCCGCTTCTTAACATGTAATGTATTGAATTCAGTCGGAAAGTTGCAGCGGAGTGTCTTGACATTAGGTTTTCTATGTAGGAGAAAGCGTAAAGGTAAAGAAAAATCAAAAAATATATGTGAAAATATATGATTATGAATGGGATAGGTATAGGAATCGAACCTGTAACTTCGTAAATCATTATAACAAAATACTTGAGGCCAGTAGTGGCGCAGGGGCACAAACGTGTGACCGTAAACCCGAAAGATGTGGGTTCGATTTCCATTCGAGAAAATGAAATATTTAATATTTTCATTTCCTCACTCTGATAACGGTCTGGTAATCAGAGATAAATGATGAAGGCGGCGATGAGTGTACGCGCAATGCCTCAAGAACTCGCCGAATAATAGAATCGGGAGTGTCTTAATGGGAACGGAGTGTCTTAACACTAGATTCATTCGGCCTACCCTGCTACCAGCAATAGTTGGCAACCTGCTAAATTGGAGATACAGCGTGAAAAAAAAAATCTAAGCAAATACTTAGATATTACGTTTTTGTCTTAATTTACATTAAGTAGTTGTCTTATAACTGGGAAGTGTAACAAAAAAGGTTTTTTTTTATTCTAACTGACGTTTTTTACCAACAAGTAGTTTACAAACGACGTAAAATAAAATTAAACTCCTGTATTTTTTGTTATTAAATATGTGTTAAAACGTTTCATTAAAATGTTAATTAGGATTATTATGTCTATGAGTCATTTATATAATGTTCGTTAAAATAGTTTAAATATTCTATTAAATTATGATTGTAATCATATAAAAACAATAATATTTTAGTATAATCTATACAGTTCATAGATTATACTAAACTATTATTGTTTTTATATGATTACAATCATAATTTAATAGAATATTTAAACTATTTTATCTTAGGTATACGTTGTACGTAAAAACTACAGTATAGTAATATTTATGTACCTATAAATAAGGACAGTCGTGGTGCAGTGGTCCAAGCGTTTGACTGTAAGCACGACAGGTTGTGGGTTCAAATTCTACTCAGGCGAATGAAATATTGAATAGTTTAATTTCCTTTTTGGTAGGCAAAGAACGTCGTTGAATTCCGCCACTTAATACGCAATGCCTTGAAAATTCGGTTGAAAGTGGGGAACAGAAGTACCTTAATGGACACAGAGTGTCTTAATACTAGGTTCCCAGGTTCCCTCTGCCTATAACACTATGTAGACAGTAAATATAAGAAACACGGGAAGTATTTCTATGCTATATAGCGTGTCATCCTAAAAAACTTGTTATAATTTTTTCTTTCAAATTTGAACTAAAACTAAGTCTAAATACAGATAAACAAATAAATTAGTTCCTAGATCACAAAGACACAGAATTAGGCCGTATGCGATATATCATGAGCCGCGACCTTCGGTGGCACGAATATGGAATTTATAAGTAGCCTAAATTACGTTTAGGTTTTCCCTATTACATAAACCATATTATTATGTATTTATATATATATTTCAATAAAAATAGATTATGAAGAGTGAAGAACTGAGTATTTTAAGACAACATTTTAGAAATATTAAAGAAAATATATGTATAATAATATAAATACTATTAGAAGTAAAACTTCTTGAGGCCGTGGTAGCACAGGTGTAAACGTGACAGTTAGGTATAGATTCTATTCAAATTTAGGGGAATTCATTATTTTCATTTCCTTGCTCTGGTAAATAGATAAAACAATCCAACTGTTGAGTTCCGATAATCAACAAAATATCTCAAATATTGGGTGGTGTGAGGGAATGGGGAACAATAAAAGTTGTTACAACTGTATAAGAATTTCCATTTAGAACACAAAGTAAAAAGGATTCAAAAGGATTTCATAGGCGCGGCTTCAAATTCAGATTCATCCATATTTTTTACGGATGTGCAGTAAAGCGCCTCTGAGGGCTATAAAGCTAAGTTTCCCAAATAATATAACAATAAGGCGGGGGCTTTATTGTCTCTTTACAAGAGAACTCTTGCGTTCCCTCAAAGAATTCAGGGAGGGAACATTCTAACCATAACAACTGCATGAATATACTATGTATGAAATATAATACTTTTTTTATCTTTATAACTTTCAAAGGTAAGCAAAGAAAAGTAAATTATTGCGCGAGTTAGTCTGAAAACACGTTTTGTCTAATAAGACAACAGAAATATGTGTCTGTTGTGAGTTCGATTTCCAGTCGGTGGTATAAAGCATTTTAATTTCCGCGAGGACATCTGGTAACAAGACAAAGCAAATACAAAAACAATATCTTAGCCCTTTTGCCTATTCTGCTATATGCGGAATACAGTATGAAATGGAAAAAATAGTATCTATTATATTTATAGATTTAGATAAAACTAGACCTAGACTGTATTTTAGCATATTGTTTAAATAATTAAAACATTTAGTTTTACACTACGTAACTAATTGAATTCATTATGCTTGTTGCAAAATTAATTATACGTTTTTCTCGAACTTTACTAAATGGAAATTCCTTTTTTTTGCACATTAGTTCAATATTCAACTGGAACTAGTGGTTTAATAATAGTGGAGGGAGAGTGATTGGTTTCTCCATTTAAAATCAATGTAAAAAAATAAAAAGAAGCATTGATATTATATAACATATTCGACATAAATCCATAATTTGTTTATCTAAAAGTGGAAGTTTGTATATAAAATGACTTAAAAATGTAGAGTCTTTGCTTTATTTCACTGCAAAGTAAAGAAAAATAATCGTGTTTAATTAAGAAAATTTTAACTTAGTTTCATATATTATTTCGCGAAAACTGGGGGAACGGAAGTGTCTTGATAAAGATGGAGTTAAAACTAGGTTCTGAGGTTCCTTTTGCCTACTCTTCTATATTTGGGATACAGCGTGAACCTTAAAAAAGGCTGTAATATATTTTAGCACAAAGCTCCAAAGCCGCATTGTGGGTGATGAGGTAAATCCGTAATGGAAAATCTATTTATTTGCGGTTTTCTTTGGTCGGTGTTCTCTTCCAATGTTTTAGCATAATGGCTGTCATTTGCTAGAGTAAACCTTTTTAGCTGATAGCTAATATCTGTTACAGTTTCTGTTATCATCTTGAAATTATATTATTTCTACGTTGGTTTCTTTTTACGCATGTATTTATTGAAGTTTGGCAGACAGTTTCTAGTGAATAATCATTCTGTTTTGTTTTTTTTTTTATATAAAATGACTAGCTGCTCTTGTAAAATTCGTATGGTAAAAAAATGTTTGTCTATGGTAGCTTTCATTAAAAATATTGTAATGATATTATAAATAATATTATAATGAGACCAGTCATGGCGCAGCGGCACGAAGTGTGGCTGTAAAACCAACTGGTTGAGGGGTCGAACCCCACTCGAGGAGTGTTCTGCCACTCAACACGCAATGCCTCCAGAATTCGACAGAAAGTGGGGAACAGAGTGTTTTAACACTAGGTTCCCTCTGCCTACCCTGCTGTGTACGGGATACAGCGTGAAGCTGTTTTTATTTTTATAAATATTTTTTTTCCCATATTTTCCATGTACAGACAGCGATCAGTTAGAATTTTATTATATGTATAAGTAAGATAAATAAACGCGTCAGAACTAATATAACCAAATTTTCAGATAAAATAACCTAAATGTTTCTAACGCAGAATATGCTTCTTTATTTTTTAGTTCAAATCTATTTAAAAAACCATTAAGTAAAAAGTCCTACAAACATAATTATTTTTTATTAAAAGCGACATTTTCAAAGTAATTAGAAATCTGCGTAAAATGGCACACAGCCGTGTATAACGTATGATTTTTTTTTTGTAGATTTTAACACAACCTTTAAGAGGCAGCCAATTAGCACGCTTAAAAGTGTCGCGATTAAGGCTCTCTAGCTGGAGAAGTTTCAATGGAACTTAATGTTAGTCGATTCACGAGTTACTAAGTAAAATCACCTTCTACCCTGTTTATTAATATACTAGCTTTTACCTGTGGCTTTGTCCGTTTGGCAAGATGAAAATAATTATCAATCATTTTTTTTCAATTAGAACCAGTAGGCTACTTGAGGCTAGTCGTGGCACAAGGGCGGAAGCGTGCGATTGTAAACCGGACGTGTTGTGGGTTCGATTCCCACTCGTTACCCCAAATTATTAATATTTTCATATCTTCTGCAGCCTTGAGTTCCACTGCTCAATACTCAATATTTCGAAATTTGGGTGAGGCGTGGGAAACTGAGTGTCTTAACACCGAATTCAAATTGTCTAACCTGCTATTTGCGGGATCGGGTGAAACAATTATATATATAAAATATAATTTTGGAAATTCTCGATTAGAACCCGCTCTCCTAAACAACGTCTAGGCATTACACAACTAGATCATTTATACTTTTACGTCCCAACAAACCCATATTCCATATAAAAAGTCCACATTGAATACGTAACTTATATCGATCTAAGTTCCCATTTCTACTGTAACGTTTCTTGTAGGACAAAGGATTGAGAGGTCCATTATACTTATGTACTCTATACACGGCCGTGATGTAGGTCTGTCGTAAGAGAAATATGTGGAGCTTTTAGTCTATGTATGGTTAAAGATCTTATATTAAAAATGTTTTGGTTTTTAATATTAATATTGTAAGTATATATGTTTTGAGGCTGTCTTGGCGCAGAGACTTAGCGTCTGTCTGTAAATGGGGCCAATAATTAAGAGTTTCTTATCTCGGTGGATTTTTTTTACCTATGGCATATCAGCATCTAGGCGATAGATAAAAAAAACAGACAAAGACAAAGTGCGGCGTTGAGTTCTATATATGTGATGTATCTTGAAAATTTGCAATATGCGTGGATAATAAAATATCTCAACATTCAGTTTAATAATATTAGTATAGTTCTAATTATGTGTCCAAAGTGCACAATATAACAAAAACTTTTAACTTAACAGCCTATCAAAGAAACGAAAAATAAATAAAGCTCAATTTACCATAAAGCATAGAAAACAAATCCACAAAAGTAACGCCTTCAAAACCAAAATTTCACGCAACTTACACGGTGTTTGTTCAAAGTTACTATTATATAAAAAAATATAATATTCATAAAATATAAGCATTCAAAACCTGTGTTATTATTATCTCGTAACACAATTTACATAGCGAGACGAATTAACAATAGCATATGTAAATAAAGGCAGTTTAAACAAGGCTACGTACTCGTATGTAGTATTAATGTACCACAACTCACAAGTATGTTTATATATAATTATACGTAATGTTAACGCAAATTGTATACGAATTTCGAACGCCCATAGTCACTTTTGTTATGTAAAAAATTGCAATTATTTTTTTTATTATCGTTTTGGATTCAATTTGTTCGTTTATGTAACAATCTGTAATTATTTTTTTCAAACTGAGGAAAGAGATACAGAAAGTTTATTTAGAAAACATATGAAAATTTGTTATCAGTTAAGGAATTTGAATCTAAGCGATGGTCAATAATCCTGCAAATTTTTAAATTTAAAATATTTTCGTTTTTTAGAAAAAAAATAGCAGAATAACGTTACTAAGCAAAATAAGGTCACTCAATGGCGGAAGAACAAACACGAAAGTAGGAGTAGTATACCCATAACTACATCTATACAGAATATTCATATGACTAGTTTTTTTCTGTTTTCAGCACATGTAAGAAACACAAAAATATACAAACATTAATTCGATCGATCGTCGATTTTGACGAATATTTCTAAATAACTGAAAAGAACATCACTGTATACTCTCTCTTAATTTCAAAGGAAAAAAAATAAAACTAGCACAGTACGGTCGATGAATATTGGCCACCATGAAATTAGCTATAAATGGGTACACATATTTGTTATTACAATTATTCTTTGAGGCCAGTCGCGGCGCAGCGGCACGAGGTGTGACTGTAAAACCGACTGGTTGTGGGTTCGATCCCCACTCGAGAAGATGAAATATTTACTTAAATTTATATTTCCATTTCTTCACTCTGGTGTCGAGGTTAAGCGCGGCGTTGAGTTCTGCCACTCAACACGCAATGCCTCCAGAATTCGGCAGAAAATGGAGAACAGAGTGTCTTAACACTAGGTTCCCTCTGCCTACCCTGCAGTGTGCGGGATACAGCGTGAAGCTGATTTATTTTATTTTTTACAATTATTCTTTCTTTAGATTATTTTCTTGTCCAGTGTGCCATGCTCAAAAGTTCAAAAAACCCAGAGTCAGAGCGGCCACAACTCATTTCCCCTATTGTATTGTACAAGTCGAATCAGAGATCATTTCGACAATTAGTTCACTGTACAAGGTCAGAGCAAGTGTGACACTTTCACACGGCGCGGCGCGGCAACGGTAACCGCAGTCGTCTTTACTATCTATACTGCCAGTATGGTGTATCTATATATAAAGTTAAAGATAATATGTATGTATAGTCGTAATTAAACAACGGGAAATGTTAAAGTTAAAAATGCTATAGAATTATGGTTTTTTATGTGGCCTTGTTTCTTTTTGTGTGGAGTAATGTAAGCTTAACCCTTAAATTAACAATGGTGATCTGAGTGAAGAATTAATTTAAAATGAAGAAAATATTTATTTATATTTTATTATAAGTGCAAGACAGTATGAAATAAAATATTTTAAACTATTTTACAGAGTGGAGAAAGAGAAATCATTCAAGCAGTGAACGATTACTTTTTTTAGTTATCAGCAAAGTAACCTACAAAATGTGTATTCGGGTTAGAACCTATGAGGCCGTCATGTCGCAATGGGACAGCGGTTGACTGTATACGCGACGGTACTCAGGGTATATATAGAATAATTATATTTTTTTTTAATTTCCTCACTCTGGTTGATAAAGCGCGGCATTGAGTTCCACCACTCAACACACAATGTCTCGAAAGTTGGGCGAACGGGGACGGAATGTCTTAACATTAGATTAACAGTGTCTTAAAACCAACTGTCATATAATAAGTATCAGTAGAGTTCAAGACATGTCAAAGAGCCAACAACGTCATCAGTTTCTTATCGCTTAAATTAGCCATAAAAAATCTAGGTTAATTAATTAATACGGTAATTGTATTATAAAGAGGAATTTAAGACTAATTGGTCGCTTTTAAGTCAAAAGTCAGTTGCTGTGTGACGTCACAAGACGTAAGATAATCGTTTCGTACACGCAATACGTTACGTGGAGTGACGAGCACTTCATTTCAGAGATTTTTTTTTGTGGCTTAACGTCTTATCCCGCATATAGCAGGATAGGCGGAGATGACTTGGTTCTAAGGGACTCTGTTTTCGATTTTTCCATCTCGGATGGCGTTCTCTCCTTAGCCTTAACAGACTGTGGCAAAAAAAAATGTGTTTAAGTATTCCCTGCGACATAGACATGTCCCACTAAGACACTTCCGTTTGTCACTTTCCGCTTTGCGTGGGATTGCGCGTTGAGGGGCGCGCCCAACGCCGCGCTTTGCCTCTTGACTAGAGCGAGGAACTGAGAGTATTAAATATTACATTTCTTCGGATGGGAATCGAACCCACGTGTGTGTGCTCCTGCGCCACGGCTGGCCTCAACTGTTTTAGTGGGGTACATAAAATTAATTAACCTGATTTAATAACAGCCTTCTTCTACATATGGAAACAAAAGAACTTTTCAAATCGAACCAAATGTCCCCGAGATTAGTGCAAAACAAACTGTTTAATGTTATTAATTTAATTATTTAGATGATTGTTGTTCCTTGCAACTGTGTGCATTAATTTTCCTAAATTGACTTAGATTTGAACTCTCTACCTCACGTTAATCTAAAAACTGAGAGATAAAGATCTCTCACTACTAAAACGTTATATAAAATACAAAACATATTCTTTGATATCATACATCAAAAGAACTAACAAACAACCTTCAAAGAACATCACAGCGTAACAATAACCTAGTTTTTTTTATATATATATAGAAAAAAAAGTGAAGCTTTCCTTTTAAAAATAATAATGGAATAAAAAACTACAGTCGATAAGTAATTGGAAGCATCTCATCATATTACGTGTTCATTTCGCTGCGATTAGATCAGCAAGTAGGTCAGTGAGCACGACTTCGATGCCCAGGTGAAAAAGCGGGGCACAGAAAAAGCTGTATATTATTTTTATTATTTATCTTTATGCATATTTTGCATTAGACAGATTACTATCGAGAACGATCTTGAGATGCCGTTTTAATTCATTTGTAATTTGTGAATGATAATTGAAGTAATACATGATGATTGTGAGTTCGACTTAAACTTCTGAGAAACATCAACATTTAAATATAATTTAATTTACTCGATATGAATACAGCTAGAAGAGATGCTTTTTTCCACCCAAGTGTAGCGACTTAGAAATTAGTGTTCCAAAAATATATAAGAAGTTTAAAAAAATCTAAAAACTCGCCTTTCTACACCAAATGCTACAAGTGCTTTAGAATATTCTGAGAGCTATAAATTGTATAAGATAAGATTCAAGTAGTTTACCAGGAACGTCTGAAAAGTTCCGCCATTCAAACTCTGGCTCCATCTTCAGATGAGCTCGATGACACTTTGATATTGTATTGTCACCTAATCTACGTATAACTGTCAACTTTCACGACAAAACAATTATAACAAGTGGATCAAATTCAGTTTCCAGATTCTATTACATATTTACAGTTACAAATTAAACCACTAAAAATGTGTCAAAAACCGGACAAGCGCGAGTTGGGCTCACCCCCCAAGGGTTCCGTATAAAAATTAGAGGCATTTTCTGAAATTCAGGCTTAGCTTAGCTAACCTCTCAACTGATACCTCACTTGAACTATCGGCTTTAATACCAAATTTTGTCCTCTTTTAAGACTATTATTTTTTAGGATTTTACCATAAATGTATGGTTTTCAGATTTTTCCTAACCGGAAACCGGAAGTCTCCTATTAATTTTGATTCCCTTCATAGTGTCGAATTATGCGTTTTTTGCTATATAAACGGCCATATCTTTTTTTTAAGTAAATGTAGAAATACGGTCTCCTATAATTTATTATTATTATTATTATATAATTTTGATTTGATTCCCTTCATAGTGTCGAATTACGCGTTTTTTGCTATATAAACGGCCATATCTTTTTTTTAAGTAAATGTAGGAATACGTTTTTATTTCAGGAAAACATGTGGCCGTTGTACTCTTATAAGGGTTCCTTTTTCCTCAAAAGGTATGGCACCCTAAAAAAAAAGTGTCTCAACACTAGATCTCTCCCTACCTCTATTCATGAAAGTCACGTTAACCAAAAAGGAAATACACATACACATAATACTATCTCATATTTGGCTTAGTAACAAAAAGAAGTGTATTGGTCTCGTCCGCACCTTGAACTACAAACAACATCTAGGCATCCAGGTCATTTATATCTATGTACTAAATTAGTTTTTAAAGCTCCAAAGCTACAAAAAAGTTACTACAGCCTACTTACAGAGAGCGGTATATTTTTTTATAACTACAATAGTCACCGCTCTCAAATACTTTCTAAAGAACTAGAAATTATATTTGTAATTCAAATCTATAGCTCATAGCGTTCTAGTTTTTTTTCCTAAAAGTTCTTTTGTCTCTAGATTTTTTGAAGAATTAAGCTTGGTAATCTTTATTTTTTTGTTCTTGTTATAAGTCCAGAAAACGACATATATTTTTTGACTGTTCCATTAAGAACATAATATGTTAGAGTTTTCGCATTTTCGGTGGATTTCTATCCGCTACTATATTCTAAATATGGACATTTTACCACTTTGACTAGACATATTGTAGATCCAGAGTTTAACAACTTAGAACGCAATGCAAGTCTATAAGTGGACGGAAGTACGAAAATCGACAAAAAAAGAAGATTTATGAACATAAACAATAATTATTCTAAATACATAGAATGCTTATTATATTATATATTATTAATATATTATATATATAAATGCTTATTATATTATATATTATTAATATATATATTATTAATATTGCTTCATATGAGTCACTAGAGCACTTAAAACGGGGTCACCATACAAATAATAGTCAGTTAATGACACGTTGTTTTGACAATCGATTGGTTACAGACAGAAGGTCTCTACGCTCCGCCGCTCGCGATGAGGAAGTTTCGGTACTTGTATATTACGCTATATACGAGTATGTACATATATGTTGTGTGGAACTGCGGGAAGTAGTCTGGCTGTAAGCGCAATGACTGTGGGTTTGATCCCCAGCCCGGGCAATGGTTATATTTAATTGATTTTCATTTCTTTGATCTTCAAGTCCGCCACTCAATACACGATGTCTCAAACAAGTGTGGACTAATTTTCCTTTAATTTTTTTGAGACATTACGCGTTATCTCGCTTAGTTACGTACAGTTCACACGTAAATTTTATAACATAATACATTAAAAATGTTCTATTAAGAAGAATTAATAAAAAGACAAAGAAATGGACGACAAAAATCCGAAGAACATTAATAGTAAAACACCAAAAAATATGTATATTTTTTGATAATTGTTAGTTTCACAGGTATCGAATAGAAATATCTAATACTTAACCTCGATAAATCTACTATCTAATATAAAATATTTTTTTCAATTCGAACCATTACTTCCTGAGATTAGCGCGCTTAACCCAACAAACTTTTAAGCTTGATCATATTAGTGAAGAAGTATAGATTAAGCTTAAATTATCAACCATAGCTCTATATATAGGATAGTAAAAGATAACAAGCAGTAGGAGAGTACACACAGGCTACAGCAACGGTGTCACGGTGACTCACAGCCGTGACTCACGTCAGCCTAACGGACGGCGGACGTCAAGCGAGCAGAACACATAATAATCCTAAGGGTTTGTGCAAACATCTTGACTGTACGGTATTTTTTTATATATATATACATATACCTGTGTATGTATGTTCGTGTAATAGTGCATTTTGGAGATAAGAATGTTTTTAATGATATGTGTGAGATTTTTATGTGCAAAAGCTGGTTAAAGGTGACAATTTCATAAAATTTATTTATAATCTTTTCTTAAATATTATATTTTTTTAAGCTTCACGCTCTGTTCTGCATTTAGTAGGAAACCTGGAAATCTTTTGTTAATAAACTCTGTTTCCTTTCACTTTAACACATCCGGAATTCTGGAGGCATTGTGTGTTGAGTGACAGAATTCATTCATCAACATAGCGAAAAATTTAAATATGAAATATTTAATTCCCATCGAGGTGGGAATCGGATCCACAACTGCTTAACTATTTACCCACAATAATGTAACGTATAGTAAAAACTTAAAATAAAAAAGAAACGTCGATTATAACATATGTGCGTCTAAACTATTATATATATGTATATAGAGACCGTCGTGGCCCAGGGGCACAAGGGTGTGACTGTAACGTGTCACGTTAGTTGTGGGTTAAATCCCCACTCGAGGAAAAGAAATATTTATATAAATGTATATTTCTATTTTTTCGATCTGGTGTCGAGGCAAAGGGCGGCGTTGAGTTCCGCCACTCAACACGCCATGCCTCTAAAATTCTGCGGAAAGTGGGGAACGGAGTGTCTTAACACTAAGTTCCCTTTGCCCTCCCCTTCTGTGTGCGGGATACAGCGTGAAGCAGATTTATTTATATTTATATATATATATATATATATATATATATATATATATATATATATATATATATATATATAAACAAAAACATATGTATATAATACAAATATATCATGTGATGGTTGACCGGCGCGACGTGCCTACCGATGGTCTTTCACGGTCGCGCGTAAGGCCGACCGGTGCAGATGCGCGTGGTTGTAAGTTTCCTTATCATTTGTTTACATGATATAGTGAAACTTTGGGATGAGATCGGGTAGTGGGTTCGTTTTTTAGCTTCACGCTGTATCCCTAACGGGAACACCAAGTGCTACGGTCTGTTCATAACTCTTTCGCTTCGTCCTGTGTCATCAACCTCTTTGTACATCCCTTCGTGAGATGACGACTGAGGACCCAAGCTTTTTTTATGACTTTACTCCAGTACTATAATGATAATATCCTTTAGTATTATAAAAATATTTATAATGAAACAATAATATAATACAATGAATGTAATAAGTTCTTTGATTTTCACGATTATTACACATTTTAAATGAATATATTTATGAATTATGGTGGATGTATAAAATCAAAAAAAATATGAATCTAAAAAATGTCTGTGTGTTTATGTGTTTGTGTTTTGAACTACTTTTGTATAGGCTAGCTATTAGGCTTAGGATGTAAGCTAAATATATGTATATATATATATATATATATATATATATATATATATATATATATATATAGAATAGAAATAATTAAAATATATAGAATAGTAATAATTAAATATATGTATAGTATAGAAATAATTAAATGTGTCCCTTACAAAATTTGTTGAACATGATGTTCACATTCCTTTAACATATTAAAATTGAAGATCTGGAATAATGGTCCAGAAAACTATAAGAAATAATGGAATGCCGCCATAGTGAAAGATGTTTAGTGTGACATTGACATTTAAAAATTAATGATCTAGAATATTCTGATGAAGAACTATAAATTCTTAGACATCGTTGCACAGTGGGACTGTGTTTGACTATCATTGTGATGGTTGTGAGTTCGATCTTAAAACAATTATATTTAAATTATTTATATTTCCCCGCTTCCCTAAAACAAAGCGTGGGAGTTGAGAATTGAGTTAAGTTGTAACTTTTGAGTGAACTGTTTAAGTGTTTGCGCACTTTTGTTAAAGTGACTTGAATTTGGGGGGGTAACGGAAAACGCATTAGCGGACACTACGTTCTCCTTTCTTACTTACTGCAAGTTAAGATCACAACGGGTGTTAAATGGGCGTGGGGCGTAAAACGTAGTTGCGGCCACTAGTTTATTCTAAAAGAAATAAAAGACCTAAAATTAAATATCTTTACACATAGATTATCTTATCTTTACATATCTATCACATTTTGCGAATAAGTCAAAAGAGCTTGATAGTAAGTCCTTTCTTTTCTTTTGCCAGAAGATTTTTTTTTTTTTTACATTTATGAACAAACCGTCTCTTTTCCTAGGATAAGGAATCAAAAAAAACATTCCAAGAAAATTTTGTGTGGAACTTGCAATTTACATTATTAAATATTTGCTGAATAAAATATAAATAGAGTTACATCACGACAAAGTATCAGCATCAGAACTATTGCGCCGTTACATGAATGCTCTATTACTGAAAAACTTCAAAGATGTTTAATGTGTTATAATTTTAGCTATATCTTTTACCCACGGCCTCGCCAAAGAGGTCAAATAGAAAAAAAAATATGATATATATGACAACTGTAGGTACAGAAGTGAAACGATTAATAATAATTAATGCAACAAATATTCAAGATCCATACGACGTAATAGAAATTTGCAATAGCCCGGATACTACAAATTCTTTCAAAATATTTGTAGAAGAAATAATAGGCAAATTAAAAGACTTCAATGTATCTGTAACTTAAAATAAATCAACTATTAAATAGCTCAAGTGTAAACCAGTCAATTATATTAAAATAGCGATAACTTAATATCTCATTACTAATTACATAAACAAGAATTAAATAATTCAAATGTATTATCTAAATCTATCTGTCGCCTGTACCAAATCGCGAGGACATTTAGTTGATGACGAAGTAGAGGAAAAAAAATATATATTATTATTATTACTGCATTATTGGAACCAGTAGTAGTTCCTGAGATTAGCGCTTTCAACCAAGTAAACTTTCGTATGCACATATACATAGAAGAAACACAATACCTTGACCGTGGCTCGTGTCGGTCTGTTCAGACCTCGCTATGACTAATGATATATAAACACATATTATGTTATAATACATAATTTCCTTGTTATGTTAGTTATAATATATAAGTGCTGACTGACGTGACTGACACGCTGTGTAACTACGAGGACTGGTTAAAGAAGTTAATAATATTGATAGAACAAACCATCAAATATATTTTAAATATAGTAAAAAGATAAGTTACTTTACATACCGTTAAAACACTCTTTTCTCGTTTTCTCTCACTAGGGCAGTGATTTTCGAGACTTGCGGATTGAATGGCACACATTGGCGCTCTTTTGTCTTACCAGACGGAGGATTTATATCATTCCTCAGAGTGTAAATCGAATCGATAGTGATCGCGTTTACTTTGAGATGCTGTGCCGCTGCACCACTACAATCTTATATTCATAATATGTTTACGGTGATCTATATGTTATATAGATATTGGTACAATATATGTAATTTATAAAAGTAGTAGTATTAAGTATATTGACTAAATGGGGATTAAATTCACAACTACCATACTTACACAGACAGCCAAGTGAACCACATTGGTGTCGCTTATATTAATAGAATCACTCAAAAGGGAAATGATTATAATTGGTTTTAACATTTACAAAAATACAATATGTTCAATGACCGGCGCGGTTGACGCGAGCCAGGGCCGGACTTAAGGTCGCCTGTCTCGAGTGATCGCTTCAAGTTTTCTTTATTTTAGTCGATCCGCGTCTCATCATGTTGTTATAATCTACGTTGTTATAACTGGAAGGGGGGGGGAGGGGGGGGGGGGGAAGTTTGGGGGTTGAGGAGGTAGGAAAACTAGTGTTACGACACTCTGACAACGCTTGCTTTGTCTTGCCAGAGCAAAATTTGAATAATTTATTCCCCTGAAAAGAATCGAACCAACAACCATCGCTTTTGCAGTTAGTTATTTCTTCTGTACCACATAATGGAATGATTAATATATGACATATTTGTCATCTAACTATTATAATACATTTAAATACAAATAAATGGGAAAATCCACAACAACTGTTTGTGGTTTATTAGTAGAGTGCGAAAACGAGATACTCTGCGGTTTTGTTTTTCTTTTGGGAACTAAAATTTACCATATGTGTTTTTTCCAAGTAATAATATTATAGGATATTGAATATTATCAAGTATTATGTGTTTGTAATAAAAATAAAAAATAATATATCTAAGTAATAAAAATATTAAGGTACCTAATGTTTAATTTGCAATATAATATGTGACTTCGATCTGTTATAACGCGAATTTGTTTCGTGTTTTTAAAAAAAAGATTTATTTTAATTACACTTTATTTATTAAAATGAAATAGTAGAGAAATAGTATTTTATAGAAATAGTATATAAACACTTGAAATAGAAATTATAAATCTTAGGCAACCTTTCTCTAAGACAATGGGATGGAGACTAAAAGTAATAAGTAATTATAATATTAAAGCATACGGCAATATTGCTGACGCGGCAGCGTCAGTCTAGGGATCCGCAAATATACTTGCAGGGTCCGGGTATAACACCTCCCCCTTTAAAGAAATAAACTTCTATTTTTAGAAGTTTATGTACAATAAAAGATTTAAATTTTAATTATTATAAATATATTTTTTCTTTAGATTTTAAACATTGATTCTAAGATTAGCAGGTGAAATTATTTCAGAAGTCTTGTCAGCCTGTCTTTCAGCTTCATTTACTTCCAAAAGAACTGTAGGAGACTTGGAAGAGGTTGACTCTGGGGATTTGAAAGAGTTTGAATGGGAAAGGCTGCTGTTAGATTTGTACAACTTAGAATATAATTTAAATATAATATAACAAATAATAGTAATTATAATTAAAATAGTTAAAACAGAGTAATGAGCTCCATATTTTATTATATGTGGTTCATTTATTATTTTATCAAGGTTCTTTTCAA